>JAURVB010004396.1:0-86439 GCA_033002965.1 Piper betle
ACAGAAACTGAAGATTGGGGGATAGGAGGGTTGTAACATGGGTATGGGTACAGTGGATGGCTAGTAGTTGGGTGGCTGTGGAAACCTAGTTGAATGTAGGAGTGGACTATGCTTAGTCTGACTCGGTTTCATAGTTAGATTGTGTTGGGTCCTACTTGGCTCGAACGTTGAAATTGTTAAAGGGGATGTTTGTGATATGTATCCCGAGATATTAGAAAACATGTCATCTACTTGAAGGGTGTTTGAAAAATCCATGCTTGCTAGCGTGGTCGCCAAAGGCCTTTCTTGTGGAGCCGTAAGAATGCTTGTTATCGGTTGGCTAGCTTGCTCGTTCGTTTCATTTGGACTTTGCCGGTTAACTAGGTTGGCATCTTCTCTTCTAGATGTACTTCCCATTGCTTCAGAGGATCGCCTAATTATGGTGAGTGCATCGTCAAGTGCCAATTTAAGTTGTCTGATCTGTTCTCAAAATTGTTCTTTTGAGTTTGGGTTTTCACTTTGCAAGGCGGCTAGCTCGCCTATATTTGTGGTAGATTGTATTTGTACTTCAAGTTGATTTGTTGTAGGTGTGTTAGAAGGTTCTCTTTCATTAGCGCCCTTTTATCTAGCTAAATTTCTTGTCTCGGAGGCCATTTTTTTATACATAATATTATTTCAAACTGTATTGCCACCTCTCGACAGTACTAAGTGGAGCCACCCGAATATACACCTAAAATATATGTAGGCGCGGAATGCCCTCGTCTTCAGTAGTGTAGTTAATTGTTGTAAGCAAAGACTCCTTTTGGCAAAGGCGGCAACAAGACAGATTGGGAGGATATCTTCTCTTTGGTTGGGTTATTGATTTCTGTCAAGACTCTCACAGTGGTAGAGTTGGACTCCGGTAACTCGGTTAATTCGACGGCAGTCCACTGTCGACACCAACAAATCCCTTGTGGGGCTCCAATAGCAAAACAGCAGCGAGGCTCCTATGTGGAAGCAGCGCCTTTCCTTGGTGGACAATAACAGAACTCCTCCTCAGCAAGGTAGGGCTCCACAATGGGCTCTAGCAGGCGAAAGCTTTCTTCCTTCCGAGCAGCAATGGCGTTAGGCTCCTTGGCGGCTTCAGAAGTCGGTGAAATGATCTGAGGCAGCAACCAAACTTCAAACAACTCCGGCGAGGGACAGCTTTTGGGTAAGGCTGAGTCAGCAAAAACTCTGGTAATGCCTTCAAAGGCGGCAAAGCTCTGGGACAAGTTCTCTCTTTTTTTCTTTTTTTTTCTTTTTAACAACGACACGAGTCTCTTCTTTTTGGGAAAAAATTTCTACCCCCACTTCAAACAATTAGGCATGTTATTTATTAAGTTTTGACACCTCATCCATTCTATAATTATGGGCGTGCAATTATGAATCTTCCCAACTTTTTCGCACAAATTCCCTCATGTAATTTTGAAACTGCTCTTGGGCTAACTAGATAAGTACAAATCTCATAAATTATCCACCTTGACTGTATAAGTATCAATCTGTGTAAATATTAGTCCTTTTGCCAATTTTTTAAAAATTCAAAAAGAAGAATCGACAAATATATAATGTGTTTTTATTTTAATTTCTTTGTTTCCAACTTTTTTTCCTTTTCTTTTTGCTATGTACACTATACATCCATGGATTTCTTCTCCATTTAGGTTCATTCGGCAAGGTGTGACCACCAAATTTTCTATCTAGCATTGACTTGGAACAATGAATCTCCATCAATTGTTGACAACTCAAAACATCCTTTACCAACATCTCGCTTCACAATGTAGGTGTAACACCCTATTTCGGTTCAGCCGTGAACCACCCGAGAAATGTTACAAGCAACCAAACCGTTCTTTAATTTACTTGATTCGGTTAAGCCAACCTGGGTCTACCCTCGGCATCACAAGATGGTGATATAGCATGCAAAACATGGTTGAGATGCTTCGGTTCTAACGTTGTCCTACATGCATCCCATGATATGCAAACAAGTACACAATCAAACCAAACAAATGAAAAGTTCAAAAAAATATTTATTTTGAAAACAAAAATGACAGAGTCTCCCCTAAAAGTGTAATAGAGGCCACCCTATCAACGATATGCAGTATATATGTATAACAATAAAAATCGAAAACACATTCCAAACACAGCATGCTTTTACATTCTAGTTATCTTCGCTCCGTAGCTCACCCTATTCATTTTCATCTTTCCATTTGCATTCACATACAAAATATCTTTAGCAGTTTACAGAATATCATTCAAATTTATTATCCACACAGTTCAATTCACCACCAATTACAGTCGGCATGTACATGTGTGAGCAATTTTATTGCTGCTCCTTCGCAGTCCTGATAGTGCTCATTCTTCGAGATTCTCACCTACATATATATTAAAAAGATGTCAGTAAAGAGTGTTATCGGTCTAGAAATAACTAATAATTAATTGACACATGAGAGCTAACCCTTCTATTAAATAAAAACCTCATACACTTCCTCATGAACTCTCATAAGGGCAATAATGGGAGTCGTCGACTTCGCGCAACAACGCCCCCTTTCCATCTTATTCTCTTTCCTTGGCCAATTTAAACTATCCATTTGTGCGGTAAAATCATTCTCTTTCTTCTTAGCCCTCTACATCCTCTGTATTACTTCTAGCTTTGAGTATAGAGGCCGACTACTCACTGGCATGCACCTTCCCCTTTGAAACCACAAGTCTAAACATGCGCTACATAGCAGTACCCATAAACTTTCACACTTCTCCGGGTTTGATGAACTCAAAGGTGGAGTTATTAGGATCCCTTAGGAATAGAAGGGATGCTCACCTATTCCAAAGCCGGCTTTGACAAACACATGCCTATCTTAAGATGTGGTTGTTGATTTCCCTTGTCTCACATCTCACTGAAATCGTAAAAAACTATATACATAGGCTTGGGTAGGGATTTCAATATAATAGGTCTGAAGGCATCATGAGCTGGATATGAGTTTCTAAAACAAACTCGACGGATCTCATCCTTGAAGGTTGTTAATCCAGAAATATGATCGACTAAATGGCCTGTGTGGAGTGGGATATAATAAATCCACCACTCGACACATCCACTTAACTGTTAAAATAAATCATGATAGAATGAGGCAATAGTCAGGATCGAGTCCTAAACGGACGTGGCAGAAGCTCCGAGCGTATCCTCGTGCCTAGGTGGTGAGCTCCTACTTCATACATACACATTAAATTTAGAAGCTAACACCCACTAACTGAATGATCCTATAGCATACCCACACTACATCATACATCAATCACAGATAACATTTCCTATGCTATGTTACATTAGATTACGATAATTACTTCGTTTACCTAGTTAGTTCCTTAGCATTTGTTTTAATACACTTCAATCAGGCAATTCATATTTTATTTTAATTTACAATAATAAAAATATCTAGCGCATCAATTCATCAATCCTAGCATGTTGTGCTAACAATCACCAATTTTAAATAATTAAATTTGAGGTAATTATACCTCGCATCGTCAACAATTGACGATGGCTAGGGTTTCGTCGTGTTTCTCAGAGCTTGAATTTTGTTCTTGGCGGCGTCCAAAGTTTGATTGGGTTCGATTGGATGAGCTTGGTGGAATATCTGGCAAATTCCAGCTAATTTGGTTTTTTGGCGGTTTTCCATCAGCTTTTTGGCGGCTATTACCAACGGTGGCTAACTAGCAGGATGGTGGTGGGATCGGGTGCCGTTGGCACCAGCTTTGCAAGCCTGACACATCTATAACACCGACGAGGTCGGTGGAGGCAGCAACTCGTCGTAAAAGGGCAAAAACAATGTTGTCGGAAGTGGGGTGACGAGATCTGGCTGGGATGGACGGCGTTGGGCTCCACTATAGTAGGGTAAGGTCGCGGGAGGGTCACCGACATCGAGGTGGGAGCTAGATGACGATGGCGATGGACAGCGGCAGCTGGATCAGTGATGGGAGTGTAGCGCTAGGGTGTGGCTCCTTCCCAGAGAATATAACATGGAATATAAAATGTTCGGTCCTTCCCAGACCGCGTTCGGTCCTTTCCAGAACGAGTCCGAGTCCGAGTCCAATTTTTTTATTTTTTCACAGTCTTTACAATCTCCCCAACTTAGAAATGTTTCGTCTTCGAAATATTTTAACGACAACACGATAATCATGATATAATTTTATTTCTTCAGTTTCGGGTCATGCTATTACAATAATGAGAATCTTATGCCCCAAATAGGCTAGGGTATTTCCTTGTCATTTCTTGTTCTATCTCCCATGTAACTTCCTCTGACCCATGATTTTTTCCACAATACTTTTACCAAAGGAATTTCTTTGCTCCTAAGTGACTTTATTTCTCTTGCCAGGATGCGGATCGGCTTTTCCTCGTAGGATAAATTCGATTGTAGCTCTAAGTCTTCAAAATTTGTGATTATATGATCTTCATCTCGTACATATTTCTTTAGCATTGGCACATGGAAGACATTGTGTACTCCAACAAGGCTTGGTGGTAATGCTAGTCTATATGCACAATTTCAGCCTTGATCCAGGATTGGAAACGGTCCTATGAATCTTGGCTTCAACTTCCTTGATATTTTCAATCTAATCACCCCCTTCCTAGGAGATGTCTTTAGGTACACAAACTCCCCAACTTGGAACTCTAGGTCCCTCCTTCGAGTATTAGCATAACTCTTCTGTCGATCCTGAGCTGCCTTAAGCCGTTGTTAAATGAGTTTCAACTTTTCAGTTGCTTCTCTCACCATCTCTGGTCTAACTATAATTGCCTCGGTAGGCTGCAGCCAGCACGATGGAGATCTGCAGTGCCTACCATATAAGGCATCAAATAGTGGCATCTCTATACTAGAATGGTAAGAGTTATTGTAGGTGAATTCAGCCAAGGCTAATTGTTTCTCCCAGTCACCTCCCCATTCAAGAATGCAAGCTCTTAACAAATCTTCCAAAGTTTGAATGGTTCTCTCACTTTGACCATCAGTTTGGGGATGATATGTTGTATTCAGCTTGATTTGAGTCCACATGGCTTTTTAGAAACTTCCCAAAAATGTGAGGTGAATAGGGGATCTCGGTCGGAGACTATCTCCTTTGGAATCTTGTGCAACTTGACAATATTGTCGACATACAATCTAGCCAGGTATTCTGCCGTCCTCATTGATTTTGTGGGGATGAAGTGAGCTACCTTAGTTAGTCGGTCCAAAACTACCCATATGGAGTCATGCTTCTTCTGAGTCCTTGGAAGCTTTGTAATAAAATTGCATGTCACACTCCCATTTCCAAGTTGGTATTTCTAAAGGTTGCAATAGTCCTCCAAGTAGTTGATATTGGGCTTTGATCTGTTGGCAAGTTTGACACTTGGGGACAAAATCCACCACATCCCTCTTCATCCCAATCCACCAGTAGGTTCACTTTAAATCCTGATACATTTTAGTAACTCCAGGGTGTATCGAGAACTTTGAGCGATGAGCCTCTTCTAAGATATTTCGCCTCAGTGCATTATCCTTGGGTACACACAACCTTCCTCTAAATCTGATCACACCATTGGAATCAGCTACAATGTTAGGAATCTTGTCCAACATTTCATTCAGGTCCTCATCACCCATTTGTGCTAGCTTAACACGATCAACTAAATCATTGGAAATAACCAAATTTGCCAGTAATCCTGTTAGTTGCCCCACAGGATTGATAGCCACCACTTCTGCTGAGATGGCCCAAAGTCTAGCTAGCTACTGACTTTTGTCCACCTTGCCCTTCCGACTCAACGTGTCGGCTACCACATTCGCTTTTCATGGATGGTATAAGATTTGGGAGTCGTAGTCCTTCAAATATTCTATCAACCGCCTCTGTCGAAGGTTAAGGTCATTCTGGGTGAAGATATACTTCAAACTTTGGTGGTCAATGAAGACATCAAACTGGGCTCTGTACAAATAGTGTCCTCAAATCTTTAGGGCAAAAACTACTGCTGCCAGTTCCAAGTCATGGGTTGCATAATTTTGCTCATGAATCTTCAATTGATGAGAGGCATAGGCCACCACTTTACCTCCCTGCATAAGGACACATCCTAAACCCAACGAGACGCATCACTGAAGACTACGAATCATTTGGAAATTGTTAGACTCCTCTTTAGAGACTGGAAACTCTCCTCACACTTACTACTCCATTCGAACTTGACTCCCTTCCTTGTGAGTTTGGTCATCGGTGATGCTACTAAGGAGAAGTCTTTAATGAATTTCTTGTAGTAACCGACTAAAAAAGGAAGCTTCTAATATCAGTAACTGACTTTGGATGTGGCCAATCAGTGACTGCTTTCACTTTTGATGGATCCAATACAACTCTGGCCTTTGAGATAATATGACCAAGGAAGTTTAACTCCTTCAAACAGAAGTTACATTTTGAGAATTTGGCAAACAGTTGATGTTCTCTCATAGGACTTGTCGTTTACAAACACAATAATAAACTTGTCCAAGTATGCATGAAATATAGTGTTCATGAGTGACATAAAGGCCGCTGGTGCATTTGTTAGACCAAAAGGCATAACAAGAAACTCATAATGTCCTTACCAAGTTCAGAAAGCCATTTTCTGTATATCTGACTCCTTTACTCGCAACTGGTGATAACCAGACTGCATGTCTATCTTAGAAAATATTCCGACTGTTTTTAGCTGATCAAACAAGTCATCAATCCTCAGTAGGTGGTACCGAATCGTGACTGTGACATGATTGATTTTTTGATAGTCAATACACAGCCGAAGTGATCCATCTTTCTTCTTCACAAACAGAACAGGGGCTCCCCAGGTGAAATACTTGGTCGGATGAAGCCTACCTGCAACAACTCTTCTAATTGACTCTTTAACTCCTTGAGTTTTGCTAGAGCCATACGGTATTATGCTTTAGAAATTAGTGTTGTTCCAGGTGCTAGGTCAATGTCAAACTCCACTGCCCGCTGAGGAGGTAACATTGGACGTTTCTCTGGGAATACATCAGGAAACTCCGCTACCACATGAATCATGGACAGCTCTTTGAGTTTGGACTCAGACTTAACTAAGTTAGCCAAAAAGACTTTACATCCCTCGCCAAACAATGGGCAGTCGAGTTGTTTGGTTAGGATAGCTGCCACAAATTCTGCCCACGTGATGGAAGAAATCTCACGTCGATAGAATGTGGTTTTTTCCCATAGATTTCCACCAGTAAGATGCTTCCTCCTGAAGCATGCATGTTGACAACCTTACTTGATGGCAGTGGGGCACATACAGAGCCCTAAACACTTTTTCGGTAATGTCTATCCAGCTCTCCGCCTTCATTGGATCGATCCTTCCGATAAATACTTCAGCTCCATTCGTCCTAAACTTTTTCACAGTGTAACGGTCACTATCATCAACAGCTGGCGGCATCACTTGTCGGACTACCGGTGGCACTAGGTTTGGACGCTCCCCCGCTCGCCCATTTTTGCTAACCCTGCCCGCCCTTGGGCACTTCCCTGAACTACATAATTTGTATTTCTCAAGCCTGCACTAGTCCCTGTATGGTTGTTAGGATCTTGGCCAACACATTTTTTGTGTTTGAATTTGACTGTGCAGATCTGTTTGACTGTCTACGAGTGCCTGCCATCTGAAACGTCGAACCATCATGGTTCATTAATATGTTTTTTTTTCAGTTAGGACTTAGGTTTATTAGCGAATGAATTTGTTAATTCAAAACACAACACAGTGGGAAAAGATAATTATTGGACTTTTCAACAAGGTACTTGAGTCATAAATTGTGAGCTTGTGGAAACCTGGCTCTGATACCACATGTAACGACCTGCCCGAACCGGACCGGGTGTTACCTAAATTACGTAATAATGTAAATGTAACATGCAAGAACATAATAATTCCAGAACATGAATTTTAATACTGCAATTAATTCTAAAATTCATAGATCGTAAAAATAAGTTCTGATGCATATGACAATATATAAAATAACCATCCCATAGTCTCGGACCGTTTCCCATAGCCACATTTATTACACAAGAGAATAATAAGGAAATCCAACTTTATTATCGATCACCATACCTAGGTTGGTAAAAGAACCACCAACCACACTTCTATTCTTCAGTTCAAAGCTGCTCACCTGCGGAGGCAATTTTGCGTTAGTGATAAAACCACTAAGCTGCATAATTAAATGAAACAAGTCAATAATCCCTTAATTATCATTTCACCTGTCTTTATTATCGTTTCACAAGTCTTTTAGTAATTATCTCTCTGGTCATTCTGAGATTAGTAATTGTCTCTCAGATCATTCTGAGATTTGTAAAAGTCTCTCAGGTCATTCTAAGATTAGTAATTGTCTCTCAGGACGTTCTGAGATTAGAAATTTTCTCCCAGTTCATTCTAACATTTAGGTGGTCTCCTAGGTCATTCTGAGATTGGTCATTATCTCCCAGTTCCTTCTAAGATTAGAAATCGTCTCCCAGTTCATTCTGATATTAGTCATTACTCCCAGTTCATTCTGAGATTACAAATCATCTCCCAGTTTATTCTGAGATTAGTCATTATCTCCCAATTTATTCTGAGATTAGAAATCGTCTCCCAATTCATTCTGAGATTAGAAATCGTCTCCCAGTTCATTCTAAGATTAGTCATTATCTCCCAGTTCATTCTGAGATTAGAAATCGTCTCCCAGTTCATTATGAGATTAGGTGGTCTCCAAGGTCATATTGAGATTAGTCATTATCTCCCAGTTCATTTTGAGATTAGTGCCGACGAAGGTTACTAGCTTGGGAAAATATAACATTTCAAATAATTATACTGTAACGACCCGCCATTTTTCACGATATTGTGGGTCTTGCTGGCCAGGTGTTACTCAAAATTTAACAAAACCAACCCTATAATGACCAGTCCTAACCGGACCGGGTGTTACTTAAAAGGTTACATGAATAATATGAAAGCAAATAAGTCTAGCATATCTAACTCAAAAGAAATTATGTTTCAAATGACAATGTATGAAATAATTATCCCACAGTCTTGGACCGTTTCCCATAACCACATTTATAACACAAGAAAAGTAAAAAAGAAGTTCGCTTATTATATGTTCACCACCTGAGTTGGTAGAAGAACCACCCTGTCGTCTCTTAGTCTTTAGTTTCAGCTGCTAACCTGCGGAGGCAATTCTGCGTTAGTGATTAACCACTAAGCTGTATAATTAAATAAAACAAGTCCATAAACTCCCTATTATTATCTATACTAATGGCTGTTGTGACCATTCCAACATGTCCATTTATTAGCTGATGGTTCAGTCCACCATGTCCATTAGTTGGCTGATGGGTCAGTCCACCATGCCCATCTATTGGTTGATGGGTCAGTCCATCATGTCCATTACCGGCTGGCAAGTCCAATTGGCCATGTTCGTTATCGGCTAGTGAGTCCAATCCACGATGTCCTTTAGTTGGCTGATGGGTTAGTCCACCATGTCCATCTATTGGCTGATAGGTCAGTCCACCATATCCGTAATTGGCTGGAGAGTCCAATCCGCCATGACCAATATTTTATTATAGCTGTCAGGTTCATTCCGACATATCCATTATTGGATTATGAACGGCGTAGCCCGTGTTAGATTGAGTCAATTCCTTGACCCCGGTTGCAGTTGGTGCATGGTGGTCGAGTCTGGGCTCAGGCTGATCAGGTTGTCCACAAGGGAAAATACAACATTTTAAATAATTATACGGACCTAGATATTTCGAACTTGTAGCTGCGACCAATGATCCTAATCTGAACGAGGACATAGAATTATACATAAGTATAATTTTATTCGAGTAGAAATGCATGCAACTAAATGACTAATATATATATATCACTATTAAATTTCAACAATATTAAATATTAAACTAATCATGTGATATAATCATTTAAATCCTACTTTACATTAATAATCTAGATCATAATTAACACTTAACAAATAATAAAATAATTATCAACTTATAAACAAATATTTAATTACTATTATTAGTATGTTTTCCTTTGAGACGATAATTATTTAACCACAATCTTGATAATTTAGTTTACGGTTTTAAATCTTTAATCGTTATCCTTATTCATAGCAATTTAGTTAAATAAGTTGTACGATTAAATTATTTAAAATAATTTGTATTATTCTAATTTTAAAATATTATTAATACAATTATTTTATATTATTTGACTTAATAAAATTTCTGAACTTTATTTATTTTCATTATGCTATTTAGGTTCGACGATAGTGATTGCTACCCGACTATATTTTAATAACCCATTTTCTATATTACTGACTCGTTATTAAAATAATCACTTTATTTACCTAATATTAAATTTAATATAGTAAAGATAAAATCTTTATTTTATTAATTACTTATCATTGTCCGATTTAATTTAATCGCTTGTTGTGTGCCGATTAATTATCGACCGTTTATCATTACCGTATTTTTATTACTTATGTCCATGATCGATTTCGTCCAATAATTAGTTAGTTTATTATCTTTAACCCATACCCCATTAGAATAATTATTTTTTAAGTGATTTATTACAAGTTAATTTTATTTTTAACTCGAGTCGGTATCGAGTCAACCCATATTTACAAAACTGCCATCTTCTCCTCCTCCTCCTTCTTCTTCTTCTTCTTCTTCTTGCTTCCCGTCGCCATTCTTCTCTTCTCCAAAAACAAGTTCGTCCTTCTCCTCCAACCCTTATCTTGTCACCCAATTGAACCACTATCTAAACATCCCAACAAAGCATCAACAACAAGATAAAATCAGCAAGCGTGGAAGCCTCATGTGTGTGTTTTACAGCAGTTAACCAAGACGACCATGTGCTGCACCATGGCGCCCAACTCCTGGCCTGTTCTTCTTGTCCCAGCCTCAAGACCCCTCCTTTCTTGCACCTTACTCCAATTCAGATGTTCCACCACCTCAGGCTGGTATCAAAACAGGAAAGATTGGCCACCTTTGGACGTTGCATGGAGTATGGTCGTTCTCCCCGCTTCTGTTGTTCGCCACCATGAATTTTAGCGAGAAGGTCGTCTGTTGTGGAATTGTTCTGGTGGCCTGAACTGCTGTGAAGGGACCCATGTTGCTGTCGACGAAGCACAACCGGCGTCTACCCCTCTGAACGTCCATTACAGCACCTATTGTAGAAGAACGTCGCCACTTCCATCACCCTTGCAACTCCGCCCCCTCACAGCTGCAATTCCGCCACCCACCGGAAAACCAGGGATGTGGCGAGCCCTCCCTTCGACCCAGCACCAAGCGAGGTCGTCGGGGTGTGAGGGACTGCCTTTCAATTGTTCTTACGGTCGCCCATCTTGCCAAAGTTTAAGGCTACTCGGCCATGGACGGGATTCCAATTTCAGTTTAGTTTAGTTCTTTTCTTGTTGATTTACAACTTTAATTCTCATGTTTATCAAGGTTACTATTA
Source organism: Piper betle (assembly GCA_033002965.1). NCBI lineage: Eukaryota > Viridiplantae > Streptophyta > Magnoliopsida > Piperales > Piperaceae > Piper > Piper betle. The sequence continues at coordinate 11,420 of JAURVB010004396.1, forward strand.
TCAATTAAAATGACATATGAATGCAAGAAAATGAAGAAGAGGGAGATAGGAAAGATACCCTAAGGAAGGAAGAAACACCGGCAAAGAAGAGGAGAACTAGGCGGCTAAGGTGCGGAAGACGCCCCTACACCTGTATGTGAAAAATGATCGTCCTCTTTCAAAATTTATAAAAATGAAAATGACTGTTAGGGTATGTGAAAACACCCGTATTTCACTTAACCGGATAACCGGGTAAATAATAAAATATAATAATTAACTATGTAGAATTAACTGGGTAAAGAATATAACATGTTCGATCCTTTCCGGACTGAGTCAAATATATTAAAATTTTTTCCCCCTTTTTTTTCCCACGGTCTTTACATATACGGACCCACATAGTAATTTTGAAGGTGTGGCCTCGTGTCGGACTGAGTCAATTCCTTGAGCCCGATTGCATTCCAACGCATGGTGGTCGAATTTGGGCTCAGGCCAACTAGGGCTGCCAACAAGGAAAAGTACAATATTTTAAATAATTATACGGACCTGGATATTTCAAACTCGTAGCTGCGACCTGGATATTTGAATAGGAACGCATACAGCTAAATGTCTAATATATTAAAAATTTTGACAACATAACATGTAACAATTCAAAATTATTAAATATTAAATTCTCAACAAATCTAGTGAGATAATTAATTATTCATGTGATATAATCATTTAAGTCCTACTTTACATTTTAAATTAATTATCTAAATCATAATTAACACTAAACAAATAATTAAATAATTATTAACTTATAATCAAATATTTAATTACTATTATTAGTATATTTTCCTTCAGTTATAATTTTTAATCTTTATCATTATTCATAGTAATTTAATTAATTAAGTTGTTCGATTAAATTATTTTAAAAAAAATTGTATATTCTAATTCAAAGATATTACTAATAAAATTATTTTAAATTATTCAACTCAATAAAGTTTCAAAAAGTATTTATTTTCATTATTCTATTTTGGTTCACTGCTTGTGATTTTTTTGTCGATTATAGTTTAATAACCCATTTTCTACATTACTGACTCTTTATTAAAATAATTAATTTATTTACCTAATATTAAATTTAATATGATAGAGGTAAAATCTTTATTTTATTATTCACTTATAACTGTCCGATTTAATTTAATCGCTTGTTGTGCGCCGATTAATTATCGACCTTTTATCCTTACCATATTTTTTTATTACTCGTGGTGATTTCGTATAATAATTAATTATTTTAATAACTTTACCCATAACCCATTAAAATGATTATTTTTAAAGATTTATTACTAGTTCGTATTATTTTTTAACTCAAGTCTATATCGAATCAACCCATATTTACAAAACTGCCACCCTTCTTCTTCTTCTTCCCGTCGCCCCTTCTCTTCTTCCACCTTCGTCCTTGGCACAACTTAGATCACGCCCTTCTTCTTCTTCCCTATGCAATCTAATTGAACAACCATCTAAACATCCCAACAAAGCATCAACAACAAGATAAAATCAGCAAGCGAGGAAGCCTCATGTGCGTGTTTTACAGCAGCAATTCAAGATGCCGTCCTGCACCAAACCAGGCATGTTTTTCTACTCCCAGCCTCAAGATCTCTCCTTTCTTGCATTTTGCTCAAATTCAGATGTTCCAAGACCTCAGGTTGGCATCAAAACAGGAAAGATTGGCCACCTTTGGACGTTGCATGGAGTATGGTCGTTCTCCCCACTTCTGCACTTTGCCACCATGAATTCCGGCGAGAAGGTCGTCGGTTGTGGACTATTCCGGTGGCCTGAACTGCTGTGAAGGAACCCATGATGCTGTCGATGAAGCACAACCGGTGTCTACCACTCTGAACGTCCATTACAACACCTATTGCTGCAAAACATCGCCACTTCCATCACCCTTGCAACTCCACCAAATTCACCGCTGCAATTCCGCCACCCACGGGAAACCAGGGACATAGCGAGCCCTCCCACCGACCTAGCAAGCAAGAGAGGTCGTCGGGGTTGTGAGGGCTGCCTTGAAATTGTTCTTACGGTCGCCCATCTTGCCAAAATTTCAAACTACTCGGCCATGGACGGGATTCCAGTTTCCAGTTTAGTTCTTGTTTATTTTTTATTTCAGACTTTATTTCTCATGATTATCCAGCTTATTATTAATTAAAAAGACAAATGAATGCATGAAAATTAAGAAGAAGGAGATAGGAAGGATACCCAAGCAAGGAAGAAGCCCCGTAAGAAAGAGGAGAACTAGGCGGCTAAGGTGAGGAAGGCCCCTTACACAAAAAATGACATCCTCTTTCAAATTTATAAAAATGGCAATGATGGCTAGGGTATGTGAAAACACACTTAGACCCGTATTTCATTTAAACGGGTAAATAATAAAATGGGTAAATAGTTAACCGGGTAGAATCAACCGGGTAAAGAATATAACACGTTCGGTCCTTCCTAGACCGCGTTCGGTCCTTTCTGGAATGCATCCGCATCCTTTTTTTATTTTTTATTTTTTATTTTCACAGTCTTTACACATGATCATCATGTATAGTCCTGCTACTTCATCCATTCATGGGCGTCATGTAAACTTGCTGCTATTTCATCAATTCATGGCTGTTTTGTTGTGCTGTTGCTTCATCAACGTCCTATGCTATGTAATTTGTTGGGTTAGAATAATGGAGTTGCAGCCTCTAGCGTCTTAGGAGTTCTAGGCTTGGGTTTGGATGGTGGACAACGATGTGGGGGATTCTAGGCATCCATACCAGTTTGCCGGCCAAAATTCACGCCATGCATGCTCACAGCGCTTGGTTGGGTTGTTGGTTTGTCATGCGAGGAGAAGGGAAGAGTTCCCGGCGGTGCCGTTGGCCGGATGGAGGTTGCCTTGCATCCCTGCCGGTGCTGCTGGCCAGGAGTTGCGCGCCTTGGTGCAGCAAGGTGTCGCCTTGGGTAGCTGCTGTAAAACATGACTTTAGCCTTGCAATTGGTTGCCAGAGAAGATTGAAGTTGATGGAGGACGTGAATCTAGGTTTGGGTGCCAAGATAAGGTTGGAGAAGAAGGAAGTAGGCTGTTTTTGGGTGCAAGATAAAGGTGGAGTAGAGAAGAGCGTTGGGGAAGAAGAAGATGACAATTCTGTAATTTATACTCGACTCGATACCGCTCGAGTTAAAAATAATACTAACTCATAATAAATCTTTAAAAATAATTATTTTATGAGTTATGGGTTAAAGTTACTAATCTAATTAATTATTGGACGACATCGACATGGACATAACTAACAAAAATACGGTAATGATAAATGGTCGATAATCAATCGGCATACTATGAGCGATTAATTTTAAATCGGATGATTATAAGTAATTAATAAAATAAAGATTTTACCTTTACCATATTAAATTTAATATTAGGTAAATAAAGTGATGATTTTAATAACGAGGTAGTAATGTAGAAAATGGGTTATTAAAATATAATCATGTAAAAATCATAAGCATCGAAACTAAATAGGTTGGCGAACTCTAGTGCTTTCTTTTGGACAATGGACTCTGAAAAATTCTGTCCATTGATGGCTGCCACAAATTCCACCCATATGATGGAAGAGATCTCATGTTGATAAAATGTGGTTTTGTCCATTGACTTCCACCAATAAGATGCCTCCTCTTGAAGCATGCATGTTGCCAATCTCACTTGATAGCGGTGGTGCACAAACAGAGCCTTAAAAGCTTTTTCTGTGATGTCTATTTAGCTCTCAGCCTTCATCAGATCAATCCCTCCAACAAACACTTTGGCTCCATTCTTCCTAAACTTTTCTACATTATAGCGATCATTATCATCGACAACTGGCGACAGCACTTGTCGGACAACCGGTGGCTTTGGGTTTGAAAGTTCCCCTTGCTTGCCCGAGTCCACTAAACCAACCCCCCTTGGGCACTCCCCAAGGGGATTATGCTAGGACCCGTTGCTGAGTTTGAGGCTCCATTTCCAACTGCCACTGCTGATAACCGCTGGACAATATTATGAAAAACAGAGTTAGTATTTGCTAATATATTTTCCGTGTCCACTAACCCTGTGCCAGTCCTTGTATGGCCGCCGGGATTTGGGCCAATACATTTTCGGTGTTTGAACTTGACTGAGTAGATCGGTTTGAATGCCTACGCATGCCTGCCATCTGAAATATCAAAAAATTTCTTTTTTCATTATGGCTCATTAATATATTTTTTGGTTATGACTTGGATTTATTAGCGAAAAATTTGTTGATTAACAATACAAAACTTTAAGGAAAGATAAATACTAGACTTTTCAACAAGGTACTTGAGCCATAAATTGTGAGCTAGTGGAAACATTAACTCACATTATTGACGTTCACCTACAACCCATTTTGTACACATTAATACATACTTACCATAAAGGAATGATCAATGCTTATATATAAAGACAAATTTACCCTTACGATAGTGGACTCTTAGCCTTTCAACAAGGTGAGGATTGATTTGCATGGTTCCATTGGAAACACAGCTCTGATACCACCTCAAACGACCCGCCTATTTTGAGCCACGAGCCCATTTGCGTAGCATACTATTCTAGAAGAACTCAAAGGTGGAGTTGCCCGCCCGCTCGCATGGTTGCACACTTCTTCGGGTTTGAGGAACTCAAAGGTGGAGTTGTCAGGATCCCTCGGGAATGAAATGGCTTGCACACCATTCCAGAGCCCACTATTGACTCACACGTGCCAGCTTGCGTAGCACGATAGTCGGATTTCCCTCATTCAATCTCTCACTAAAAACACGAAAACTATACATATATATAGGTCTAGGTTGGGATTTATACAATAGGCCCGAAGGCATCGTGAGCTGGATCAGAAGTTCGAAAACAAACTCGAGGGATCTCATCCTCGAGGGTTATTAATATGGAAAACTGTTGGCTAAATGGCCCGAGTTAAGTGGCATCCGATAAAACACCACTTAACATGTCCTGCATGTAATAAATCAAATACACAGTAGAATAGCGTAAAAATAGAGAACGAGTCGTAAATGGACCTAGTAGAAGCTCCAATCGGGTCCTCGTGCCTAGGCGGCGAGCTCCTACTCCGTACCTACACATCAAAACTAAATACTAACACCCGCTCATGATGCAATCATACATCATATATCATGCATACATCCATCACGCATCAATCAACACACATCAACCTATATCAATTCTAGCAAGTCTACTTAGGCTAGTTTGCATTAGATCATAATCATTACCTAGTTACACTAATTCTCAGCCACCATTTTTAACACCACTCAATCAAACAAATTTCATATTTTATCCTTAATCAATTCTACATTTATATATATAATTATAACACACAATTCACCAATCCTAGCATGCAATTCTAATGATCAATACTTTTAAGTAATTAAGTTAAAATAAATTATACCTTGCGGGATTTGTGGCTCGAATTCTGCACCCTGTGGCGTTCGAAGTTCGAAAGGGTTCGGTCGGAGGGATTTGGCGGAAGATCAGGTAATTTCCGATGAATTTCGGTGAATCCAGTTTTCCGGCGACTCTCCCGACGACTATTCCAGCAGGGCAATCGGAGTAAGGGTTAGTACCGGCTCAGCGAGCTCGTCCCAATGGTGGTGACAGCAAGGACGGCCGCGATGACGATGACCGCCGGCTACGGCGTCAAGTTCGGTCGGGGCAGTCGGATGTTCCGATCAGGCCCACGGCCGGCTTCGACGGTGGCGCTAGGTAATGGGGAAACATCGGGGAGGTCAAGGGGGTAGTCGTTGGGGTCACGGCAACGGCGGCGCAGCCTGGATGGTGGTGAATCGACAAGGAGAGAGTCACGGTTTGTGGGGCGATTTTGACGTAGTGGCAGCGAGATGGTGGCCGGGTTGGTCGTGGCGGCACGGAAAGGCGGGGCGGCGTCGATCGGAGGCAGTGCGACGTAGGCGACGGCGGCGGCGATGAGCACAAGGCAGCGATGATAGGGTTTGGGTGAGGAAGTGTCGGGAGGGAGAAGAAATACTCCAATGGCAATTTAGTAAATAAGTATTGACTAGATTCGGACTCGAGTCAAAATAATAACTAGTTCATAATAAATCCTAAAAAATCTAGAAAAATCCCATAAAATAAAACAAACACAACAACATCCAAATGACATGCTCTATAACTAATAACCCACCTGAATATGATCCAACGAGTCCTAATGCGTTATTTGGCCTAAAACTATTTTTACGATCCAACATATAAAAAGAAAAATACTGCATACTTTCATATATTCTGATAACTCATTTCTCACCATCTTCTCGACGTTATCATCATATATTCAGGTACACCTGACTCTCATCACGCATAACTCACGGCTGGCCTCGACTCAGCACGTGGTTTATGAAACTAACTCGACTCGAACCAACGGTTGAACCGACTGGTTCGGTAACGTAAAACTCTGACTCGAGTCATGGGTTTTACAACCTTCCCTTCTTATAAAAATTTCATCCTTGAAATTTTAACCAAGGAAGTTTCAAACTCATCCATAATCTAAAGGAAAATAATCTCTAGTAAGGTACCTGGTTTTGAAGCTGGTTGCTCAAATATCTCTGGGTATCGCTTCTTCATCACATCTTCACGTTCCCATGTAGATTCTTCAACTCCTCTTCGCATCCATTGCACTAGTACTAGGGGAACTTCTTTCCTTCGGAGAATCTCCACCCTACGATCCATAATCTGAACTGCATCTTCCGGGTACGTAAGGTCTGGTTGTAGCTCTGGCCAATTCCCAATGTGTTCCCTGTTCCAACCATTGCCTCAACTATGGGTTTGCTTCCTGTGCAATCTTGATCTACTGAAGTACGCTCGACTGAATGGTCAGTCGCGCCATCATTCCAACCAACTGCTTCTAGCCCATAGTGCATTGTGTCACTAACACTGTTGCCAATCCTCGCAGAGTACGAGACTCTTGGCTTCCTGCTCAACGCATCTGCCACTACATTTGCTTTGCCCTCGTGGTACGCTATGTCGACCTCGTAGTCTGCTAACATCTCCAGCCATCTTCTCTGTCGGTTGTTCAAATCCTTCTGTGTGAAGATGTATTTTAGACTCTGATGATCTGTCAATAGTCTAAAAGATGTTCCATACAAGTAGTGCCTCCATATTCTGAGTGCGAATATGACTGCTGCAAGTTCCAGGTCGTGTGTAAGGTAGTTACATTCATGCACCTTCAGCTGGTGAGATGCATAAGCTATAACCTTATCTCTTTGCATCATAACGCAACCTAAGCCAATCCCTGAAGCATCTGTGTAAATTACTAAATCCTTGTGACCCTCAGGCAATGCGAGGATAGGCACCGAAGTCAATCTCTCCTTCAACATCCGGAAGCTCCCCTCACACTCGTCTGTCCATCTGAATTGTTCCTCTTTCCTAGTCAGCTGTGTAAGAGGGGCTGCTATAGAAGAAAAATCCTGGATAAACCGCCTATAGTATCCAGCTAGGCCTAAGAAACTTTGAACCTCTGTAGGTGTTTTCGGCTGTTCCCACTGCGCTATTGCTTCTATCTTGGTTGGATCTACTGTGATGCCTGATGCTGAGATGATGTAGCCAAGAAAATTCACTTTTAACTACCAAAAACTGCACTTCGGAAACTTTTTGTACAATCTATGCTCTCTCAGTCTCTGCAACACCATCCTCAGATGCTGCTCATGCTCTTCCTTGGATGAAGAATACACTAATATGTCGTCCACAAAGACGATCACAAACTGGTCCAGGTATGGACTGAACACTCTATTCATCAAGTCTATAAATGTTGCTGGAGCATTGGTCAAACCAAAAGGCATGACCAAAAATTCATAGTGTCCATATCTGGTCCTAAATGCGGTCTTCGAGATGTCTCCTGCTCTAATCCTCAGTTGGTAGTATCCTGACCTCAAATCAATCTTCGAGAAGACCACTGCTGAGCTCAACTGATCAAATAAATCATTAATGCGAGGAAGAGGGTATCTATTCTTAATGGTCACATGGTTTAGCATCCTGTAATCTATGCATAGACGCATGCTTCCATCCTTCTTCTTCACAATTAACACTGGTGCACCCCATGGGGAAACACTGGGTCTGATGAATCTTTGATCCAATAGTGTCTGTAACTATTCCTTGAGTTCTTTGAGCTCAAGAGGTGCCATCCTGTAGGGGGCTCTAGAAATTGGTGTTGTTCCAGGCATCAGCTCGATGGCAAGGTCTACCTCTCTGTCTGGCGGCAATCCACTAATCTCCTCCAGAAATACATCAATGAATTCTCTGACCACTGGAATATCTTCAATGCTCGGCCTGTCCCCTAACCCCACTCTGTTCAGCCAAAACTAACGCTGCCATTATCAGCTCACTACCTCTGTCTAGCTATCTCACTTCATTCTGATTGGATATCCATCTTTTTTCTCTATCTCTACCCTGGCCTTGGAAGAAAAAGCGGCATCTTCCACATAAGAAAGTCACTGTCTTCATTCGGCAATCTATCATTGTTCCTTGTTTGGACATCCTGATCATCCCAAATATCACATCAAACTCTTGTAGCTTGAACAGTATCAAATTAGCTACAAGTTGTCACTGTTAAATCTCAACAGCAACATTACACACACACTCGCCAGTAGATATCACACTACTGGTGGGAGTGGACACTAATAATGAATGTCCTAACTCTTCTATCTTACAACCAATTCTACTTGTGTGCGAATATTAAATAAAAGAATGTGTGCAACCAGAATCAAATAGGACTCATGCAGGTACAAAGCCTACTGAAAGCGTACCTATCACAATTGTCGTATCCTCCAGTGCCTCTACTACAGTGGCCACGTACATCCTCACTGGCTGCTGCTGTGCTGGGGTAGGAGGTGCTCCTGGTGGTACTGCCTGATTTTGTTCTCTCTGATCTTGAGCTGGCAGTACCTGTTGTCTACCCCTCTGCTGTCTAGTCTGTCCTGCAGTCATGTACCCACTTTGATTCTGTCCCCTTTGCTGCTGCCTTGGTGGCTGTTGGTCTCCGCCTCTCTGGCCTTGGCCTTGGCCCTGTTGGCCTCTCTGCTATGGTTGCTACTCGGGAGTGGGAGCTGGGAGTGTAAGACTTTGTGGAGGTGCTGGGAGCGTCACCTGTTGGGTCTGGCCAGTTGGATAAGTTGCGGCTCTATGCCCTGGTTGACCGCAACTATATCATACGTCTGTGTCTACTCTGCTCTCTGGAGCTCTATGTCCTCGCTGGCTGAATCTGTAGCATGCGTTTGTGCCTACTCTGCACTCACCTCCATGACGACGTCAGCAATTCTGACAGAAGGGTTCTCTGTAGCCCTGAACTTAGGCATCCATAGCCCTCATGGCAACTGTTACGTCTGTTCAACTTCTCTGTTGTGCTCCTTGCTCTGGCTGATACGGTATAGGGTGTTGCTGCTCCTCGTCAAATTCTCGGCGAGGTCTAGCAGCTATAACTCGTTCTACCTCGCTTGTAGCTCTCACAACATCACCGAAAGTAGCAAACTTCCTATCCAAATAGGCCATTCTGATCTAGTGATGGTGGCCTTCGTAAAAACATTCTATCCTTCTTCCTTCGGTGGACACCAAGCCTGGTGCAAATCTCTCCAGAGCTCTAAACCTAGTCTCGTATTGTACCACCATCATGTGTCCCTGCCTCATTGTCTGGAATTCCCGTTCCTTCCTCTTCCTGACGTTGGCGGGAAATACTTTCCATCGAATTTCGCCCTAAATTCCTCCCATGTGATGTCCTGGGGCTGACGATGGGGAAATACAGAATTCTGGACCGAACTCCACCATATCCTGGCTTCGTCTTGGAATGCTCCTGTGATGATGTGCACACGGTGCTCAGCGGGGCATGCCGTAGTGTCAAACACTCCTATAGCTGACGATATCCACAAGAATGCCTCTTTTGCGTCCAACTTTCCAAAGAAAGGTCGTCCACCATTCTTCAGAAACCTCTTGTACTGTCAGAGTTCCAATTTCCTTGTATCCATTGATCTGTTCGATCCTTCTCCTTGCTCATATCGATGAAATTGTGGTCCCGTACCTGTTGGTACACCGTCAAATCTTGCAGCTCCACTTCCGCCTGCAATCTGCCCACTACCTGCTGCTGCGGTTCCACTAATGTTCGGTCTCATCCTCTCCTAAAGTGGGGCAAATAGAGGAGCTGTCGTTGGAGTAGCCCTCTGTTGTAGCTGTGGGGGAGGAGGCAGCAGCAGAGGGTCTGTGGAAACTGCTGGCTCTCCCCGTGCCTCTTCACCCACTGCTGGTCTCTTCTCAATTTTGGCCATAGAAAGAGCTATCTGTCTGAGCTCTCTCCTGAATTCCTCTTGGTCTTGCTGCATTTGTCTCCTAAATTCTTCCTGACTTTGCTGCATATTGTGTCTGAGCTTTCGCCAACCTGGCAATCGCTGCGTCTCTCTCCTGTCGACTACTTTTGGTGCGGTAACTGTTGTGACTACTGTCTCGTTCCCGGCGACTATCTCGGTCACGGCGACTGTCTGGCTCTCACCACGTCGGTTAGCTGAAACTGGCACACTGACCTCTACTGGTGGCATGGCAGTCCTAGGTTGACTGGTGGCGGTGTCACTATGAACATGGCTAGGACTGTCCTGTCTGGCTATTGGAGGCGATGGGGTCCTGATTTGCATCAGGCAGGTTTGTGTCACCATCCTGCTACAAATTCTTGACCTGATCAGTTCACCCTGTCACACCACCGACTCGTAAGAAAATCTGTGAACCAAAACAAAAGACAGAAAAATACCTGTCAGTATAGCTCGAAGTAGCTTTGGCATACATGTAACCTGTAACGCACCTACCGTCTTAATCAACCAAGGGTTAGCTCTGATACCATTATTGTAACACCCCATTTCGGCTCACCCGTAAACCGACTTGAAAATGTCACCATCGACTGAACTGTTCGCTAATCTACTGGGTTCGGTTAAGCCGACCCGGATCTGCCCTCAGCGTCTTAAGATGGAGATGCAACTATGAAATGCATGAATGAGAACAATTGGGTTCTAACGCGGTCCTACATGCATGCCATGACGTGCAAGCAAAACAAAACCATGCAACAAGCAAGAAATTTAAATAAAAATTCATTAATTTTTTTACGGAAAAACGTACAGAATCTCCCCTAAAAGTGCAATAGGGGCCAACCTGGCCACGACAAAGGTATATAAATATTTTATCAAAATACGATAAAACATAACAATCTACCATGGCATTCAATCATTAACTCATTTGGTTTCACCTAGGCCGAGTCTGAACTCCAAGGCTCCCTACTCATTCACATTTATCCGTTCATTTCATAATAAGCAATTCATCCAGACAAGCACATCATAATTATCATTCACACAACATTAACACACCATCATTATACATTACATGCGGCAGGTACATGTGTGCGCAGTTTCGTGTTGCTCCTCCGCAGTCCCGACAGCTTTCATCCCTCGCATTTATCAACAAAATATATATAGAAAAACCGTCAGTAATGAGTGTTACTGGCCTGGAAAATAACTAATATCAATCTGGCACAGGAGAGCAAACTCTCCTGTTGAATCAAAACCATATACTTCCTCAAGAACTCTCATCAGGGCACATATGGGAGTCGTCACCCTCGGGTCGACAACATCCCCTTTCCATATCATTCTCTTTCATTGGCCATTTCATCTATCTCTTCTGCGGCAATTCATTCTCATTCGTCTCAGCCCTCTACATCCTCCGTATTGCTCCTGGTCCTGAGTATAGGGGCCGAGTACTCTCAGGCATGCGCCTTCAGTACCCTTTGAAACCACAAGTCTAGACATGCGCTGCATTGCAGTACCTGTGAACCTCCACACTTCTCCGGGTTTGAGGAACTCAAAGGTGGAGTTGTCAGGATCCCTCGGGAATGAAATGGCCCGCACACCATTCCAGATCCCACTATCGACTCACACGTGCCCGCTCGCTTAGCATGGTAGTCGGATTTCCCTCATTCAATCTCTCACTAAAAACATGAAAACTATACATATATGTAGGTCTAGGTTGGGATTTATACAATAGGCCCGAAGGCATCGTGAGCTGGATCTGAAGTTCGAAAACAAACTCGAGGGATCTCATCCTCGAGGGTTATTAATCCGGAAAACTGTTGGCTAAATGGCCCGAGTTAAGTGCGATCCGATAAAATGCCACTTAACACGTCCTGCATGTAATAAATCAAATACACAGTAGAATAGCGTAAAACAGAGAACGAGTCCTAAACAGACCTGGCAGAAGCTCCAATTGGGTCCTCGTACCTAGGCGACGAGCTTCTACTCCGTACCTACACATCAAAAATAAATACTAACACATGCTCATGATGCAGTCATACATCCTATATCATGCATACATCCATCACGCATCAATCAACACACATCAACCTATATCAATTCTAGCAAGTCTACTTAGGCGAGTTTGTATTAGATCATGATCATTACCTAGTTACCCTAATTAGTTTCTTAGCCTCTATTTTTAACACCACCCAATCAAACAAATTTCATATTTTATCCTTAATCAATTCTACATTTATATATATAATTATAACACTTAATTCACCAATCCTAGCATGCAATTCTAATGATCAATACTTTTAAGTAATTAAGTTAAAATTAATTATACCTTGTGGGATATGTGGCTTTAATTCGGCACCCTATGGCGTCCAAAGTTTGATAGTGTTCGATCAGAGGGATTCGGCGGAAGATCAGGTGATTTCCGACAAATTTCGGTGAATCCAGTTTTCCGGAGACTTTTGACGGTTTTCGGCGATTGTCCTGGTGGTTTTCCGGCGACTATTTCGGTAGGGCAATCGGGGTAAGGGTTAGCACCGGTTCAGCGAGCTCGTCCCAATGGTAGTGACAGCAAGGACGGCCACAGAGGCGATGATCGCTGGCGGCGGCTTCAAGTTCGTTCGGGGCGGTCAGTCATTCAGATCAGGGCCACAGCCGGCTTTGACGGCGGCACTAGGTATGGGGGAAACGTCGGGGAGTTCAAGGGGGTGGTCGTCGGGGTCACAGCGACGGCGGCGTGGCCGTGACAGCGGTGAATCGACAAGGAGAGCGTCACAGTTTGTGGGGCGATTCCGACGTCGTGGCGGCGAGACGGTGACTAGAGTTGGTCGTGGCGGCACGGCGACGGCGACGACACGGCAAGGCGGGGAGGCGTCGATTGGCGGCAGTGTGATGTCGGCAATGGCGACGGCGACGAGCACAAGGCGGCGGTGATAGGGTTTGGGTGAGGAAGTGTCAGGAGGGAGATGAAATACTATAGTGGCATTTTCATAAATATTTATTGACTCAATTCCGCTAGAGTCAAAATAATAACTAGTTCGTAATAAATACTAAAAAATCTAGAAAATTATGAAAAAATCCCATAAAATAAAACAAACACAACAACATCCAAATGACATGCTCTATAACTAATAACCCACCCAAATATGATCCAATGTGTAGAGACCCGGAATATATATATATATATGTATATATATTCGACGCGGTGGGATCGAACGTTGGTATCCATGAATTTATTTAAATTATTTACCCGCTACCCGGTTAATTATTAATTACCCGGTCAAGTGGAAAGTATTAGTTAACCGGTTAAGTATTTTTACCCAGTTAAGTAAACCATACCATTTAACCGTTTAAACTAGTAAAGTGAACCGTATCACTTACCCATTTACCCAGAAACGAAGTGTGTTTTCATATACCCAAGGCCTTCTTTCATTATATAAGGAGAAGGAGGGGGCGTCATTCACATAAGTCTCTTTGGACAGATGCCGGTTTCCCCTTGTTCTGGTAAGTTTCTTCCTCTCTTCTTCTTAGTTTGCATGCATACATATGATAAAAATTATAATATATTGGACTAGAACTAGAAATCCACCCAGGAATGTAAATTGCTGCCGTGCAGCAAATCTTGGTTGCTTGTGATTAATTACAGCGACAAGTCATAATCTTTTGCTGGTCAGTTGCTGCATCAAAGTCCTTATGCATGTTGTAGTAATTATAAGTTAGATTTCATAGAATTTATGGCCAAGGATGGTAGAATGTCCTGCTGAATTGCAGCAACAGCACCATGGCGATTGTGTCACAAACAATTGCATATAACACGCAGCAGTGTAGTGTTTCTCTTCTTCTGGGCGTTCGGTTGTTGTGTGGGAAGAAGGGGTCGCCTTGGGTGGTGCTGCTGGCCACGTCGGAGTCGCCATAGCAGCAGGTCGAGGTCGCCATGGCTGCTGGTTAGTCGCCTTGGTGGTGCAGAACAAGGTCGCCCTGGATAGTTGCTACCAATTGGATTGCTAGGAAAGGGAAACAATTGGTGAACGACATGATCTAGATTTGGGTCGAAGGAGAAGAGGTTGGAGTGGTTTTGGGTGGAGAAGAGAAAGGCTGAGGGGAAAGAAGAAGAAGACTGGTTTTGGGTAGACTGACGGGAAAGAAGAAGAAGAAGAAGAAGAAGAAGAAGAAGAAGAAGAGGATGGCAGTTTTCTAATTTCTGTTTGACTCGATACGGGTTGAGTTAAAAATCATAATAATAATACCAACTCGTATTAAAATCATTAAAATAATTAATTTAAAGGGATACGAGTTAAGTGACCAAAATAATAAATTTATAAATTATTACATGAAATTAATAAATTTCGATAAGGAGAAACGGTAATTAATTTATCGGCTTATTAAAAGCGATTAACTTATGAGGAATATTTAATAAAGACTTCACCTTTATCATATAAAATTTATTTTTGATAAATAAAATGATTATTCTTGTAATAAATTCGTAAAGTAAAATAATGGATCAATAAAAGATAATCGTGTAGAAATCACGAGATAGCATAATTAATTAAATAAAGAAGTGTTGAACCTTATTGAATTAAATAAATTAATTAATGTGGCATATATTAAATATTTAGTTGCGTGCATTTTCGATGGGAGTAAAATTATACTAATGTATAATTTTATGCCCTCATTCATATTAGGGTTAGCGGATTACAGTCGGACGAACCTACAAGTCAGGTACGTATAATAGGTAGAACATCGTATTTTCCTTGTTGGTAGCCTAGGTCGGCCTGAGCCCAGATTCGACTACCATGCACCGAGTGCAACCGGGGTCAATGAATTGACTCAGTCCGACATTGGGTCGTGTTATGTGCGTGAATTTTGTAATGCATCGACATTGTTTTGGAGTAGTGATAGCCACCTCATAAAAAGGCTATGGCCGGGGTGAGTGAGGCACAACGATTCCTCCATCGCACTGGAGTGCAGTGATAGCCGCCCCACAAAAAGGCTACGGCCGGGGTGTGTGAGGCACTGGCACTGGAGTGCAGTGATAGCCGCCCCATAAAAAGGCTACGGCCGGGGTGTGTGAGGCACTGGCACTAGAGTTGGCAGTGAGAGCTTCCCACAAATGGGGCATAGCAATCACCTGAGTGCAGTGATAGCCGCCCCACAAAAAGGCCACGGCTGGGGTGTGCAAGGCATTGGCACTGGAGTGCAGTGATAGCCTCCCCATAAAAAGGCTACGGCCAGGGTGTGTGAGGCACTGGCACTAGAATTGGTAGTGAGAGCTTCCCCACAAATGGGGCATAGCAATCACCCGAGTGCAGTGATAGCTATCCCACAAAAAGGCTACGGTCGGGGTGTGCAAGGCACTGGCACTGGAGACGGTAGTGGTAGCCTCCCCACAAAAAGGCTACGGCCGGCGTGTGCAGATCACAGCAGATACCTCCTCCGCGTTGTTTTGGAGTATAGCAGAATCGCTCCACCGCATATTACAATAAACATAAGGAAATAGTGGAATGTACTTGTTTTGTTTTATCTATTATACTACTTAGTGTTGTAATCACTAATGCGGAATTGCCTTCGCAGGTGTGTAGATACGAGATTAGGTGATTGACATCCAGAGTATGGAGCAAAATAAATATGAGGACTCCCTTTTTTATTTAATTGAGAAATAAGTGTGGCTGCTGGGAAACGGTCCAAGATTGTGGGATCTTTATATATATGTTATTAATTATAAAAAATGTTTGACATAATTACTTTAATTTTGAGTAACACCTAGCCAGTTAGGCCCACAATATCGTGAAAAATGGCTGGTCGTTACACAATGCATCCTAATGCGTTATTCGGCCTAAAACTATTTCTACGATCCAACATATAAAAAGAAAAATACTGCATACTTTCATATATTCTGATAACTTATTTCTCACCATCTTCTCGACGTTATCATTATATATTCCGGTACACCTGACTCTCATCGCTCATAACTCACAGCTGGCCTTGACTCAGCACGTGGTTCATGAAACTGACTCGACTCGAACCAACCGTTGAACCGACTGGTTCGATAACGTAAAACTCTGACTCGAGTCACGGGTTTTACATTATTGACTTGTTTCGTTAATTATGCGGCTTAGTAGTTTTATAACTAATGCGGAATTGCCTCCGCAGGTGAGCAGCTTTGGACTAAAGATTGAAAGTGTGGTTGGTGGTTCTTTTACCAACCTAGGTATGGTGAATCGATAATAAATTGGACTTCCTTTTTTATGCTCTTGTGTTATAATTGTGGCTCTGGGAAACTATGATGACCCGCCATTTTTCACGATATTGTGGGCCTTGTTGGCTAGGTGTTACTCAAAATTTAACAAAAACCAACCCTATAACAACCAGTCCTAACTGGACTGGGTGTTACTTAAAAGGATACATGAATAATATGAAAGCAAATAAGCCTTGCATTTCTAACTCAAAAGAGCTTAATTTTCAAATGACAATGCATGAATTAATAATCCCACAGTCTTGGATCATTTCCCATAGCCACATTTATAACACAAGAAAAATAAAAAGAGAAGTACGTATATTAACCGTTCACCACCTGCGTTGGTAGAAGAACCACCCTGTCGTCTCTTAGTCTTTAGGTCCAGCTCCTAACCTGCGGAGGCAATTCCACGTTAGTGATTAACCACTAAGCCGTATAATTAAATAAAACAAGTCCATAAACTCCCTATCATTATCTATAATATTGGCTGTTGTGACCATTCCAACATGTCCATTTATTAGCTGATGGTTCAGTCCACTATGTCCATTAGTTGGCTGATGGGTTACTCCACCATGTCCATCTATCGGCTGATGGGACAGTCCATCATGTCCATTGCCGGCTGGCAAGTCCAATCATGTCCATTATATTATTATGAAGGGCGTAGCCCGTGTCAGACTGAGTCAATTCGTTGACCCCGATTGCACTCGGTGCATGGTGGTCGAATCTTGGCTCAGGCTGACCAGGTTATCCACAAGGGAAAATACAACATTTTAAATAATTATATAGACCTGGATATTTCGAACTTGCAGCTGCGACCAATGATCCTAATCTGAATGAGGACATAAAATTATACATAAGTATAATTTTCTTCGAGTAGAAATACATGCAACTAAATGACGAATATATATATATCACTATTAAATTTCAACAATATTAAATATTAAACTATTCATGTGACATAATCATTTAAATCCTACTTTACATTTATAATCTAGATCATAATTAACACCTAACAAATAATAAAATAATTATCAACTTATACCCAAATATTTAATTACTATTAATAATTTATTTTTCTTTGGTTATAATTTTTTAATTGCTACTATTACTTACAACAATTTAATTAATTAAGTTGTTCAATTAAATTATTTTAAATAATTTATATTATTTTAATTCATAAATATTAGTAATACAATTATTTTAAAATATTTTACTCTATAAAGTTTCGATGTTTATTTATTTCCATTATGCTATTTAGGTTTGACGCGAGTGATTGCTACCCGACTATAGTTTAATAACCTATTTTCTACATTACTAACTCGTTATTAAAATAATCACTTTATTTACCTAATATTAAATTTAATATGGTAAAGGTAACATCTTTATTTATTAATTACCTATAACCGTTCGATTTAATTTAATCGCTTTTATTACGCCGATTAACTATTGACCGTTTATCATTACTGTATTTTTATTATTTATGTCCATGTCGACTTCGTCTAATAATTAATTAGTTTAGTAACTTTACCCTATAACCCGTTAAAATAATTATTGTTGAAGATTTATTATGAGTTTGTATTATTTTTAACTCAAGTCGGTATCAAGTCAACCAGCATTTAGAGAATTGGCACCGCCCTTCTTCTTATTCTTCTCTGGCATGCTCTGTTCTCGATTCCAAGCGCGCTCCAACCGCCGCCACTGCCGCCGACCACCTCCAGCCGCCGTCAATCGTCGTCGACCAGCCTTGCCATGCCGTTGCAGTGTCGCCCCGGCCAACTCCGGCCTTCTTCCATCCGCGGCGACACTCGCATTGCCTTCCTAGTGGCGTGCTTGCGTCGGCGATTCCACCACCGACGAGCATCGCCGCCTCAATTGGGTGGTCGCCTCGTCACCCTCGACCACCTATCTACCTTCCCCGACCATATTGGGACCCGTCTCCACCCAGGATGACCGGATTTCTTCACCCACTGCATCGCCCCTATTTTTGCCGCCGTCCTCTGTTTTTGTCTATTCACCACCCCAGGCCGGCATCCACAACCGTGAGATCAACCCTATACTGATCGACGAAGAGAGTTGGATCATCTTCCGACGTCAAAACGGTTGTCGCCACTGATTCCCGACGAGGCTTGCGGGTGCTTGCCCATCTCGCTGAACAGGGGAAGCTCGTCGGCAATTTTAGTTTCTCCGGTGTAAAATTATATTTATTTTCTTATTGATTTTAAACTTTTAATACTCACGGGTTCTGAGGGAATGCCTTACAAACGTTTTTACGGTCGCTCATCTTGCCAAAATTTCAGACTACTCGGCCATGGACGGGATTCCAGTTTTCAGTTTAGTTCTTGTTGTTCATTGTTGATTTCAGACTTTAATTCTCATGTTTATCAAGATTATTATTAATTAAAAAGAATATGCATGCTAGAAAATTAAGAAGAGGGAGATAGGAAGGTTACCCAAGCAAGGAAGAAGCACCGGGAAGGAAGAGGAGAACTAGGCGGCTAAGGTGAGGAAGACGCCCCTTACGCCGAAAATGACGTCCTCTTTCACAAATATAAAAATGAAAATGACGGGTAGGCTATGTGAAAATACCTGTACACCCATATTTCATTTAACCGGGTAACTGGGTAAATAATAAAATAATTAACGGTAGATTAACCGGATAGAGAATATAACACGTTCGGTCCTTCCCAGACCATAATCGTGTATATTTATATATACTATATATATATTATATATTATATATATTTCATAGTCTTTACAATCTCCCCAATATAGAAATGTTTTGTCCCCGAAATATTATAACGGCAACAGGAGCCATCATGATTACAGGACAATCACGATTAATTATTTATTCGGTATCAGTTCGTGCTACTACAATCATAAGAAATCTTATGTCACGAATAGGCTAGTGTATTTCCTTGCCATTTCCTGTTCAGTCTCCCATGTAGCTTCCTCTGACACTTGATTTTTCCATAATACCTTTACTAATAGAATTTCCTTGTTCCTGAGTGTCTTTATTTCTCTTGCCAGGATGTGAATTGGCTTTTCCTCATACGTTAAATCTGATTGTAGTTCTAAGTATTCAAAATTTGTGATTATATGACCTTTATCTGGTACATATTTCTTTAGCATTGACACATGGAAAGCATTATGTACTCCAGCTAGGCTTGGTGGTAATGCTAGTCTATAAACACAATTTCCAACTCGATCCAGGATTGGAAACGGTCCTATGAATCTTGGCTTCAACTTCCTTGATGTTCTAAATCTAATCACCCCCTTCCTAGGAGATGTTTTTAGGTACACAACTCCCCAACTTGGAACTCTAGATCCCTCCTTCGAGTATCAGCACAACTCTTCTGTCGATCCTGAGCTGCCTTAAGCCTTTGCCGAACGAGTTTCACCTTTTCAGTGGCTTCCCTCACCATCTTTGGCCCGACTATAACTGCTTCGGTAGACTCTAACTAGCACGATGGAGATCTGCAGGGCATACCATATAAGGCTTCAAATGGTGTCATCCCTATACTGGCTTGGTAAGAGTTATTGTAGGCGAATTCAGCCAAACCTAAGTGTTTTTCCCAGTCACCTCCCCAGTCAAGAATGCAAGCTCTTAACAAATCTTCCAACGTGTGAATAGTCCTCTCACTCTGACCTTCAGTTTGGGGATGATATGCTGTACTCAGCTTGATTTGAGTCACCATGGCTTTTTGGAAAGCTTCCCAGAAATGTGAGGTGAATAGGGGATCTCAGTCGGAGACTATCTCCTTTGGAATCCCTTGTAACTTGACAATATTGTTGACATACAATCGGCCAGGGATTCCGTTGTCCTCATTGATTTTGTGGGGATGAAGTGAGCTACCTTAGTTAGTCGGTCCACAACTACCCATATGGAGTCATGCTTCTTCTGAGACCTCGGGAGTTTTGCAATAAAATCGCATGTGAAACACTCCCATTTCCAGGTTGGTATTTCTAAAGGTTGCAATAGTCCTCTAGGTAGTTGATGTTGGGCTTTGATCTGTTGGCAAGTCTGACACTTGGAGACAAAATCCACAACATCTCTCCTTATCCCAAACCACCAGTAGGTTCGCTTTAAATCCTGATACATTTTAGTAACTCCAGGGTGTATCGAGAACTTTGAGCAATGAGCCTCCTCCAAGATATTCCGCCTTAGTGCATCATCCTTGGGTATACACAACCTTCCTCTAAATCTGATCACACTATTGGAATACAGTACAATGTCAAAAGTCTTGATCAACATTTCATTCAGCTCCTCCTCACCCATTTGTGCTAGCTTAACACGATCAACTAAATCATTGGAAATAACCAAATTTGCTAGTAATCCTGTTAGTTGCTCCATTGGGTTTATGCCACCACTTCTGTTGACACGGTCCAAAGTCTAGCTAGCTGCTGATTTTTGTCCACTTTGCCCTTCCGACTCAACGCGTCTGCTACCACATTCGCCTTCCCTGGTTGGTATAAGATTTGAAAGTCGTAGTCCTTCAAATATTCTATCCACCGTCTCTGTCGAAGGTTAAGGTCATTTGGGGCGAAGATATACTTCAAACTCTTGTGGTTAGTGAAGACTTCGAATTGGGCTCCATACAGGTAGTGTCTCCAAATTTTCAGGGCCCCACTGCTGCCAGTTCCAAGTCATGGGTTACATAATCTTGCTCATGAATCTTCAATTGACGAGAGGCATAGGCCACCACTTTACCTCCCTGCATAAGGACACATCCCAAACCCAACAGGGATGCATCACTGAAAACTACGAATCCTTCATTACCATTTGGCAGTGTCAAGACTGGCATAGTTGTTAGACTCTTCTTTAGAGACTAGAAACTCTCCTCACACTTACTACTCCATTCGAACTTGACTCCCTTCTTTTGAGTTTGGTCATCGGCAATGCTACTAAGGAGAAGTCTTTAATGAATTTCCTATAGTAACCCACCAAGCCAAGGAAGCTTCTGATGTCAGTGATTCACTTGGGTTGTGGCCAATCAGTGACTGCTTTCACTTTTGATGGATCCACTGCAATTCCGGCCTTTGAGATAATATGACCAAAGAAGTTACCTCCTTCAACCAGAAGTCACATTTTGAGAGTTTGGCAAACAGTTGATTTTCTCTCAGAACTTGAAGAGTAATGGATTGGTGCTTCTCATACTCTTCTTCATTATTGGAATAGACCAGAATGTCGTCCACAAACAAGATAATAATCTTGTCCAAGTATGCGTGAAATACTGTGTTCATGAGTGACATAAAGGTCGTTGGTGCATTTGTTAGACCAAAAGGCATGACCAGAAATTCATAATGTCCATACCGAGTTCGGAAAGCCATTTTCTGTATATCTGACTCCTTTAATCAGAACTGGTGATAACCAAACGACAAGTCCATCTTAGAAAATACTCCAACTTTTTTTAACTAATCAAACAAGTCATCACTCCTTGGTAAGGGGTACCGATTCTTGACTGTCACTTGATTTAGTTTGCAATAGTCAATACACAACCGAAGCGATCCATCTTTCTTCTTCACAAAAAGAATAGGGGCTCCCCAGGGTGAAGTAATTGGTCAGATGAAACCTACCTGCAACAGCTCTTCTAGTTGACTGTATAACTCCTTGGGTTCTGCTGGAGCCATGTGGTATGGTGCTTTATAAATTGGTGTTATTCCAAGTGTGAGGTCAATAACGAACTCCACTGCTCGCTTAGGAGGTAACCCTGGAAGTTCGTCTAGGAATACATCGGGAAACTCTACTACCACAGGAATCATGGACAGCTCCGAGTTTGGACTCAGACTCAACTATTTTAGCCAAAAAGACTTTACATCCCTCACCAAATAGCTCGTCTGCCTCATTGATCCGTACGATACAAGAAGATGGATCATGCAATGACCCTTGAAAAATGATTCACCACTCTCTTCCCTTTATAGTCAAGAAAAGCCTGGTGTGCAGACAACCAACCCATTCCCAATAGTACATCATACCCTTTTAACCCATACATGATAAAGTTCCACACATAGGGTTTCGCTTGTATATCTAAGGATAGGTTAGTCACTTCTAAAGTTGTGACTTCACTATTTTCCATTGCAGTAGTGACTCTATAGGACTTGGATAATGGGGATGCTTGGAGTCCTAACCTCTTGACTATTTGAGATGAGATGAATGAATGTGTACACCCCGAATCAAATAAAACATCCACAAAGACTCCTTCGATTAGAATGTTACCTCGGCCGGTGTGATCATCCTCCTCAACGTCGTCACCTTCAACTGCATAGAGTTTTGCCTTCCCCTTGTCTGCCGATTGTGCAGGTGCCAGGTAGCGAATAGGAGCTGGTGCCTTCGCTTTCTCAAGCTGCTCCTGTTGTTGCTTCGGAGGCTGACGACACTCCTTTAGTATGTGTCCTGTCCTTCCACAGTTGTAGCACCTATGGGGCTCCCTGCATGTCCCTAAATGCATCTTGTTGTAATTTTTACATCGTCTCATCGGGATATCCTCAAACTTCCTTTTAAGGTTCCCCCTATGTTCCCTCGGTTGTTTTGCTGCTGGTGTCCTGATGACCTATTTTGGTTACTAACAGGGTTGGCATTTTTGTGTTGTGAAGTAACCTTTCCCTGCTTCTGTGCACGGTCATACACTAATCCTGAGTAGTGGCTGAATTGATTACCTCAGTTATCGTACTCCTTGGCACTGTAGCTATCTTATCGCTCAATTCGGGCCTCAATCCCCAAAAGAATTTGTCAGCTCTAGCCTTATCAGTTGCCAGAATCCCAGGTGAAAAACGCTCCAGCTGTAAGAATTTCTTGGCATATTTCCGGACTAAATACTACCCTTGAACCAAATTGGTGAACTCAAGTGCTTTCTTCTGGACCACGGCTCCAAAAAATATTGTCCATTGAAAGCTGCCACAAATTCCGCCCACGTGATGGAAGAAATCTCACAACGATGGAATGTAGTTTTCTCCATGGATTTCCACCAATAAGATGCTTCCTCCTGAAGCATGCATGTTGCCAACCTCACTTGATGGCAGTGGGGCACATACAGAGCCCTAAACACTTTTTCGGTAATGTCTATCCAGCTCTCCACCTCATTGGATCGATCCCTCCGACAAACAGTTCAACTCTATTCTTCCTGAATTTTTCCACAGTGTAACGGTAACTATCATCAACAGTTGGCGGCATCACTTGTCGGACTACCGGTGGCACTGGGTTTGGATGCTCCCCCAGGTCTACTAACCTTTGCCTATCATTGGACACTTGCCTGACCACCGTTTGGGGTGATTCTGGGACCCGCTACTGAGTTTGAGGCTCCATTCCCTGCTACCACTCTCGGTAACCGCTGAACAATATTTTGAACCACAGAATTTGTATTTTCTGAAGGCTACTCCAGTCCCTGTATGGCCGTCAGGATCTTCATTAATATGTTTTTTTATCTGTTATGACTTAGGTTTATTAGCGAATGAATTTGTTAGTTCAAAACAATTCACAGTGGGAAAAGATAATTATTGGACTTTTCAACAAGGTAGTTGAGTCATAAAATGTGAGCTAGTAGGAAACCGGGCTCTGATACCACCTGTAACGACCTGCCCGAACCGGCCCGACGTTACTTAAAAAATGTAATAGATGTAAACGTAATATTCCAGAACATGAATGTTAATACAACAATTAAGTCTGGCAATTTATAAATCATATAAATCATAAAAATAAAGCATGTTCTCTAAAATATAAAATAAACATCCCACAGTCTCAGACTGTTTCCAATAGCCACACTTATAACACAAGAGTATATTAAGGAAGTCCAATTTTATTATCAATTCACCAAACCTGGGTACCTTTTATTCTTCAGTCCAAAGCTGCTCACCTGCGGAGGCAATTCTGCGTTAGTGATAAAAACACTAAGCCGCATAATTAAATGAAACAAGTCAATATAATTCCCTATTATCATTTCACAAGTCTTTTAGTAATTATGAGCCTATGCCGAGCTCCAATTATGCAGGTTGGTGACCCCATCCAGTTACCATCCCATGTATGCGCACACACGCTATGAGGCCCGCGGCTTGTAGTTACCAATATTTGCCATTGACTCACCCTCTTGGTATCACAAGTGTATAATGAGCCTAGTTGCGCCACTGCGCCCTGTCACCCCTTTCGGCCTGGGGGCAGGTATTAAATCTTTCAGGGGTGCTACCCTGCCGAATTGAGTCGACCCCGGTTGCGTTCCAGCGCATGGTGGTCAAATACTCACGTCGACCAAGACTCCCACACAGTAGTTTTGAAAGTGCGGCCCCGTATCGGATTGAGTCAAATCTTTGACCCCTGTTGCACTCGGTGCATGGTGGCCAAATCTAGCCTCAGCTGACCAAGGCTACCAACTAGGGAAAATACAACATTTCAAATGATTATACGGACCTGGATAGTTCTTAAGTGAACTCGCAGCTGTGAAAAATAATCCTAATCTGAACGAGAACATAAAATTATACATAAATATAATTTTATTCGAGTAGAAATGCATGCAATTAAAGAACTAATATATATATATATATATATATATATATCACTATTAAAATTTAACAATATTAAATATTAAATTATTCATGTGACATAAGTATTTAAATCCTACTATACATTTTAAATTAATTATCTAAATTATGATTCACACTTAACAAAGGATAAAGTAATTATCAACTTATAAACAAATATTTAATTACTATTATTAGTATATTTTCCTTTGGTTATAATTTTTAATCGCTATCATTATTCATAGCAATTTAATTAATTAAGTTGTTTGATTAAATTATTTAAAATAATTTGTATTATCCTCATTCAAAGTTATTACTAATTATTTTAAATTATTCAAATCAATAAAGGTTCTAACTTTATTTATTTTCATTAGGTTATTAAAATTCAACGCTTGTGATTTTTACCCGATTATAATTTATTAACCCATTTTCTACCTTACTAACTCGTTAGTAAAATAATTACTTTATTTACCTAATATTAAATTTAATATGGTAAGGGTAAAATCATTATTTTATTAATTACTTATAATCCTCCAATTTAATTTAATCGCTTGTATTTTGCCTATTAATTATCGACCGTTTATCATTACCGTACTTTTATTACTCGTGACGATTTTTTACAATAATTGATTATTTAGTAACTTTACCCATAACACATTAGAATAATTATTTTTAAAGATTTTTTACTAGTTAGTATTATTTTTTAAATCGAGTCGGTACCGAGTCAACCCATATTTGCAGAACTGCCATCTTCTCATCCCCCAACGTCCTTTCTTCTCTAAAATCCATCTTTGCACCCAAAAACATAGATCACGTCCTTCTTACAACCTTCTGCAACCTTCCCCAGCAACCCAATTGAACAACCATATATACAACCCAACAAAGCATCAATAACAGAATAAAAACAGCCAAAGATGAAGCCTAACATCAATGTTTTACAGCAGTATCCAAGGCGACACCGTCCAACCCAAAACCAGATCACGACTCCACTAATTGCTTCCCTTCCCTACCAATTCAATTGGAAGCATGAAACTCGTGCTTTTCAGCAACTAACTGCGTCGAACTCCTGTTCTGCACCAAGACGCGACTCCTGGCCAGCAGCACTGCTGGGACTGTAAAGTGAACTCTGTCCAGCCAGCAGCACCACCGGGAACTCTTCTCTTCTCCCTGCACAACAACCCAACATCAAGGCCAATCGCTGTAAGCATGCATGGCGGCGAACTGGTATAGATGTCTAGAATTCCTCCACAGCATTGCCCCCTACAACTCCGCCCATAATTAGCGGTAATTCTGCCACCACTTGGAAACCAGGGACACGGCGAGCCCTCCCTTTGACCCAGTAGCAAGAGCGAATGTCCGGGTTGTGAGTAAATGCCTTGCAAACGTTTTTATGGTTGCCCATCTTGCCAAAATTTCAGACTACTCGGCCATGGAAGGGATTCAAGTTTTTAGTTTAGTTCTTGTTGTTTGTTGTTGATTTCAGACTTTAATTCTCATATTTATCAAGCTTATTATCAATTAAAAAGAATATGCATGCAAGAACATTAAGAAGAGGAAGATAGGAAGGATACCCAAGTAAGAAAGAAGCACCGGTAAGGAAGAGGAGAACTAGGCGGCTAAGGTGAGGAAGACGCCCTTACACTAAAAATGACGTCCACTTTCACAAATATAAAATTGAAAATCACGGCTAGGGTATGTGAAAACAACCCTACACTCGTATTTTATTTAACAGGGTAACTGGGTAAGTAATAAAATATAATAATTAACCGGGTAGAATTAACCGGATAGAGAATATAACACGTTCGGTCCTTCCCGGATCGCGTCGAATATATTATTATTATTATTTTCACAGTCTTTATAGTGTGCATGCATGGAATTGTAGCTGGATAGGGTGGCCACCCCTCCCAGTATATAACGAGCTCGACATAGGCTCATAACAACTAAAAGACTCTTGAAATGATAATAGAGATTTTATTAACTTGTTTTATTTGATTATGTGGCTTAGTGGTTTTATCAGTAACATGGAATTGCCTCCACATATGAGCAGCTTTGGACTGAAAATTTAAGTATGGTTGGTAGTTCTTTTACCAATGTAGGTATGGTGAATCGATAATAAATTGGACTTCCTTTTTCATCCTCTTGTGTTATAATTGTGGCTATGGAAAACGGTCTGAAATTGTGGGACAGTTATTTTATATATTGTCACATGATATAAGAGCATAATTTATTGTTATTACTTATAAAGTTTGAGACTTATTTGTAGTATATTGATTCATATTCTAGAATGTTATTTTTACATCAATTATATATTTTTTAGTAATACTCATTTCCGGTTCGGGTGGGTCGTTACTCTCTGAAACAATATAATGACATACTCCTACTAACCAAAAAGTAGAAGCTCATTTCGCTCAAAGAAAAAGTTGAAGCACACTAGTGACTTAAGCAGAGGACAAGTTGAAAGTGTGAATGTGAATCGAAAAGTAGAAGGAAAAACGCAAAAGATGGATAATGGCATCTAGTAAGAAAGAAAGATAAAAAATATGGATAGTGGGGGTGTTGGAAGTTGGAACCTTAGGTGTGCTCACCGACCCCACCGTAGGATGGGTTTCAAGCTGGAAGGCATGAGCAGTGCACCACCTCTTTATAAAGGATTTTATTAACGTGGTCTCTCCCACTTTAAAAGTTCGGACATAAAATCTATCATAGAGTTGGCTTTAACCAAGCCAATATTGACTTGCCCGCAGTTGCTTTTACAAAAGAAAAAGCTTTAGAAAAAAAATCCCCGGTTTCCCATTTGGGTTCGGAATGAAGAATAACAATCATCATAAGACGTGACGTGAAGCTTAGATAAGAAAGACACCCTCTCACCGTCCGACTTAGCTTAGATATAGATAAGACACACCTCTCACGTGAAGCTTAGATACGAATAACAAGTTTGGCAGCGCATATTTTGGTGGCCGTTAGATCAAAATCCAACGGCCACCAATCTTTCAACGAGATTTTCCCTCCCCCATTGCCCCCGGCCGCTGCCGCCCCGCCCGCCACCGCCGCCTCGTCTGCCGTAGCGTCCCCCGCCCTCAGCCCTCCCCCACGTGCCCTGTTTCCCCCCGCCTCGTCCACCGCTGCGCCCCTGCCCGTAGCCTTCCCCCCACCTGCCTTGTTTCGCCCTGCCCCTCCGCCGCCTTGCTCTTGCCTGCCCCCTGCCCGCAGCCCTCCCCCACACCTGCCCTGTGTTCCCCCACCCCCGCCCCCCCCCGCCGCTTGTTTTGCCCCACCCCCGCTGTGGCCTCGCCCACCCCTGCCCTGTTTCCGCTACCCTCCCCGACGGCCGGTTTTGCCCCCACACCAGCCGCCACCCTGCCCGTCGACCGAGCTCCTCCCCACCATATGCTGCCCTCGCCACTTCCATGATGGCGTCACCTGCATCATCGCCGACAGTGGCACGACAAAACACACAGGGAAGGAAGGAGCAATGGCAATTTCGTAATAAAAATTTGACTCGCTCCCGACTCAGGTTAAATTTATGAAATAAATTTTAAAATAAAATATAATAAAATAAAAACTTGACTCGCTCCTAACTCGAGTCAATTTTAAAATAAAATAACATAAAATAAAAATTTGCCTCCCTCTCGCTTAGAGTTAAATTTAGGAAACAAATTTTATAAATAAATTATAATAAAATAAAAACTTGACTCGCTCCCAACTAGAGTCAATTTTATAAATTAATTTTAAAAATAAATAACATAAAATAAAAACTTGACTCACTCCCGATTCGAGTTAATATTAAGAAATAAAAATTTAAAATTAAATAACATAAAATAAAAACTTGACTCGTTCCTCATTTGAATCAAATTTTTATTATGAAATAAATATTTTAAACATAAAATAATTTTGTAATAAAAATTTGACTAGGCCTCTACTCGAGTTAATATTAGGAAATAAATAATTTAAAAAATATAATATTTTCTTAATAAAAATTTAAATGGATATCGTGCAATTTGAGTCAATATAATGAAAAAATTTCAAAAAGAAAATAATTTTATAATCAAATCTTGACTCGATCCTGTGCGACTCGTGTCAATATTACGAAATAAATTATAAAAAATAAAATATTTTCATAATAAAAAGTTGACTCTATCTTATGTGGGATTGAGTCAAGGTTTGATTATAAAAATATTTTATTTTTTTAAAAATTATTTCATAACATTGACTCGAGTTGCACGGATCAAGTCAAGTTTTATTATGAAATTATTTTATTTTTTAAAAAAATTATTTCATAATAAAAACATGACTTTATCCCGACTCGAGTCCATATTACGAAATTATTTTATTTTTTTTTAAAATTTATTTCATAAATTGACTCGAGTCGGGACAGAGTAAAACTTTTATTACGAAATTATTTTTTTAAAATTTATTTCATAATAAAAACTTGACTCGAGTTGGGATCAAGTTATGTTTTTATTGCAATATAAATTTTAAAAAGAATAAAATAATTTTATTTTGGCGCCTTGAGACTTCTCGGATCAGAGTCGAGACGAGACCGAGTTAAGTTTTATTAATTTGACTTTAGTTGATACCGAATCCATTTTTTATTTACCTGACTCGAGTCGAGATAGAGTCAGTTTTTTTGTTTCATATTTTTTGAAATGTATTTCATAATATTGACCGTTAATATTATGAAAAAAATAAAGTAAAATACCAGAAAATAAAATAATCGATTAGAACTCAATTATTTTATTCTATAGTATTTTACTATATTTGTTGATATTTTTTGAGATATATTTCGTAATACTAACTTGGGTCAGGACCGAGTCAAATTTTTATTATCAAACTACGTATGCCCATTTCCTTCCTTAATGCATCTCAAAAAATATAAAAAAATAGAATAAAATACCATAAGATAAAATAATCCACTATAAATCGATTATTTTATTTTATCGTATTTTTATATTTTTTATATATTTTGTGATGTATTTCTAATTATTGATTTGAGTCTGGAGCAAGTTAAAATTTTATTATGAAAGTACCCCTGCCCTTTTCTTTTCTTCTGTTTTCCTTGCCGCGCCACCCGCTTGCCAGCGACCTCGCCGCCGACCAATGTTGGCGTCGGTGTAGCAAAACGGTGGGGGGGGGGGGGAGGTGGCGCTGTGGTAAGGAGGGGCCGCTGCGGCTGCCGGGGCGCGACTCAGTTGGAAGGGGGCGGCCGGGAGCGGGTTGGGCGCCGGTAGGTGGGGGCGGAAAGGCCGGGCGATGGGGGTCCGCGGCGGCAGGGGCGGGTGGGGCGGCGGGCAGGGGTGGGAAGGCGAGGGGAGGGTGGTGGTGGTAGGAGAGGCGGTTGGGGGCAGGCCTGGCTGCGGCGGCGGGCCGGCGGTCGGGCAGGAGGCGGAGTGCCGGAGGCCGAGGGGGTGGCGGAGGGCCGCATCCGAAGGGCGCCAGAGGAAAGAAGTGGAGGTGGGATGTGGGGAGATTGCTGTCGGCCGTTGGATCAGATCCAACGACCGACATTTGGCAGTGTTGGAACGCTGCCATAAGGGAGGCAGCGTATAGTATCTGCCCACTATAGATAGATATATATATATATATATATATATATATATATATATATATATATATATTGTGTATGTCAATGTTTATATGGATGGATCGTAAAAGTTCTTTGGTCATTTTATTTTAATTTTTATATTTTTATTAAAGTATAAAATAATAAGAGTCCTAATCCTCTACTGTGAACAGGTGTTTTTGATATGCGTAAAAGGAAAGACGACTAGCAAGAGCGTGAGCATGACAGCAAAAACTATAACTTTGAGCCTTGTTCATATGATGTTTTCTTCTTGATAAAAACCTTTTTAATAAGTTTCTAAAGTCTTTTTAATAGCTATTCTTAACTTTGAAATATAAAAGCAAAAGCGTATACGTGGGGGAGAGTTAAATAAGATCACTAAACAAATAAGATAAATCTTTACGATACTTAAACCCTTATAAAATTAACCCTAAGTGTAAATTAATGGGAACAATTTAGTTCAAATAAAATAAATAAAATAAGTATAAATTAATGATAATCAAGGCAAATAATCAACTCTGAGTGTGTATGTAGTGTATAAGGTAACACAATTCCAAACTAAAAAAAATACTTATTTTGGAGAATTATTTAAATCATACAAAATTTAAGTAGTCTTGACCTTGTTTCACGTAGTTTTCTAGAAGTATTAAATCAAACATAAGAGAATTAAGTAAAGTGTACAATAAATTGAGTCAAAACAAAAATAGGCTCACAATAAAAAAGGGGAAGAGAGAAGACATAAGAAAATTTTCTAGTGGTTCGAAAATCCTACTCCTCACTTATAACCCACTTAGTCTTTCGGATAACTAGGTCTTATTAGCTTTACTATAGCAACCAAATTGTATAACTTACAATCAACTACAAGGACAAGGACCCATCAAGCGCCAACGAAGTTTGTACTCCTAACACACTCTAAGTGTAAAACCCACGATTCGAGTTAGGGTTTTATATTCAGAACTGGTCGGTTCAACCGTTATTTTTGAGTTAAGTATGTTTAAGAACACGTGTAATGAACCGATGCCGGTCGTGTGTATGAGTTATGAGGGTCACGCAGACCTAAGTATATGATGATAATGTCATGAACACAGCAGAAAAGAATGAGTTATCAGAATATATGAGAGTATGCCATTATTTTTTTGTATTTATATATAGTGGATCGTAGAATTAGTTTTAGGCCGTTTACCGCGTTAGGATGCGTTATGGGGCAGTTTGGGTGGGTTAATTGTTATAGAGAGTATCATTATGATGTTTTGGTGTTTGTTTGATTTTATGGGATTTTTCCCAATTTTTTTAAGGATTTAATACAACTTATTTATTATTTTTTACTCGAGCTGGACAGGAGTCAAGCATTATTTACGATATTGCCACCCATTTATTTTTCTCACCCCCCCCCCACCCCCTGGACGTTTCTTCCTTCTTCCCCATCCAAACCTTAGTCGTGCCGCCACCCTCTGCTTGTCGTCGCCACCACCGCTAATGCCAACTTGCTACCGATTGTCGCCGCCAAGCCCCGCCTCGAGCACCCCGGCCACCACCAGGCAGCCATGACACTGGAATTGCCACGGCTACATTTGGGTCGCATCGCCGATTCCACCGCCACGATCGGGTGGTAGCCTCGACACCCTCGACCATCCAGTGATCTTTCCCGACCGAAGCGGAGGCCATCGCCATCCAGGCCGGCTGGATTTCTTCACCCATCACCGCCGCTTTGTTTTAGGCATTTCCAGCGAGCCGCCGCCTCCGTTGGCAACGTCGACGTCGTAAATGCATCTGCCTCACCGAGCCGGTTCCAATGGTAGCGAATATGACCACTTTCTGGCCAATAGATGCCACTGGCGACTGTCGCCGGAAAATCGTCGGAAGTTGCCGAAAAACTACTAAAACCTACCGGAAAACCGCCAGAAAATCAGATTTGCTGGATCTTCCACGGAGCTCATCAGACTAATCCCGATCGAACTTTGGATGCCGATGAGCACCGAATTCGAGGTTCGAGATGCGCGACGAAACCCTAGCTGTAGCCGATTGCAGACGATGTGAGGTATAATTACCTCCGAATTTATAAGTTAAAGTTTGATGACTATTAGCACAACACGCTAGAGTTGATTATTTGATGTGATTAATGCTTAATTATAGATGAAACGATGAGTTGCATGATGAGATTAAGTGTGAATGAAGAGTAAGTGATCTAATGAGAGCATGATAAGTGACTAGAACGTAACTTAGAAAAACGTAATAAAATTAGTATCAATAGGATGAGTTAGAATTATTTTCACATCTATGATTATTTGGCTGTAGTAGGATACTATTTGTATTTTGAGTGTGATGTTCATTGTGTGTGATGCATCGTTTAGTTAGAGGGTGTTAGTATTTACTTTTGATGTGTAGGTACAAAGTAGATGCTCACCGCCTAGGCACGATGACACCCTTGGAGCTTCTACCAAGTCCATTTAGGACTCGACTCTGTTTTTACTCCCTTCTATTGTATGTTTGATTTATTCCCAGTAGGACAGGTTAAGTGGCATTTTATCGGATCCCACTTATTAACTTGGGCTATCTAGCCAAACAGATTTCCAGATTAATAACCCTTGAGGATGAGATCCCTCGAGAATGATTTAGAAAACAAGATCCACCACAAGTTGCCTTCGGGCCTATTATATAAATCCCTAGCCAGCCCTACATATATATATATATATATATATATGTAGTTTTCATGTTTTCAGTAAGACGAGAGATGGAGAAACCGACTGAACGTACCATGAGCGGATGCCGTGATAGTCAAAGCCGGCTCTGGATTAGTGCAGCGGACTGTTCCATTTTTGAGAGATCCTGACAACTCCGCGTTTGAGTTCGTCACACCCGGAGAACGTGGATGTTTATGGGTACGGTTAAGTACATCGCATGTCTGGACTTGTGGTTTAAAGGGTACGAAAGGTGACTGCTTGAGAGTACTCGTCCTTCGTGCTCAAGGCTAGGAGAAATATGGAGGTAAGGAGAGGGCTTAGGATTTGAGACCAGAAAATGAAGTAAGAAAATGCCGAGAGAGACATCAGCAGCAACAGATCAGTCAGTTCGGGACACTACAAGGTCTGTAGCCCAGTGGCTGCTCAGTAGGTGCCCTTCAGAGTGTTCACGAGGAGTATCTAATATTTTCATTCATATGAGAGTTTGCTCTCATAGCCAGCTTGTTATTGTTATTTTATTTTCTGGACCAGTAACACTTGTTACTGACGTGTTTTTATACTATATGTAAGTAATAATCATGAGTTGGAGGAGTTATCTTGGACGGAGGCGCAGTGTTGTCACTTGCACACATGTCAGTGGATAGAGTAATTAATATTTTTGTTATGATGTTATTATATTGAGAATGACATGAAATATTGAGACATGATATGATGTGATTAAATGCTTAAGATATGATGATAGGACGTAATTAAGTGCTAAGACATGATGAGCTGATGTGAACATGAATAGATTGTGAAGTGGAAGCGTTGTGGGTTGAGACCCAAGCTTCAAAGTGAGTTTACAACATATTAGATTGTGTGTGAATGAAATTGTTGATACATGCATATATATTTATATATATTATTTTGACAGGGTGGCCCCTAATTGTACTTTTAGGGGAGATTCTGTTCGTTTTATTTTTGAATTTTTATTGATTTTGATCGTAATTTTATTGGTGTGAAATTTAGTTTGCATGTCATCCATGTAGTATCATGTTAGGATTCCATGCATTCATCTATGTATGACAAGTTGTATCTTCATCTTAAGATGCCAAGATTAGATCCGCATGAGTTGGGTTCAGGTTAGCCGACCTAACCGGGCCTGTAACATGCCGGTTTGGTTCACGAGTGTGAACCGGATCTGGGGTGTTACAAAATTAGTATTAGAGCCACATTCGATCGATTAAGATGTAAGATACTGTTATAGGTGATGTGTGTGCAAAGATTGCTCCAAGTCCAGCTGGCAGGTATGTTTCTGTCTATTTTTTTTACATGGAGATTTTTCTTCATAAGTTGTTTGGATAACAATGTATTATGGGCTTGATCAGAAATATGTGGAATTGACCTTAGTTAAGTTGACAGGTCATTTTTATGGATTTTTGTCATGATATCAGACTGTTTGGTTAGTTAGATGTGAGCAAGGAATATTGTAGTGCTTGTAGAGGGATAATGGGTATAAGATCTTATCTTATACTAGATTCGGATGTTAGCAGATGTGAGCAGGAATCTAACAGGATTGTCATGATGGGCTTAGAGACCCACAAGTTCTGCCCATCAATAAGTGAATTGGATGATTGACCAGGTGTTCGTCTCTTGCATGTCACCACATTAGTCCTACCTTTGTGGAAGATGGTGTACATTGTGGTGATGAGTTAGAAAGAAAATGGGTAAGAGTAAGGAGCTTGAAGTATAGAGATACTAGCAAGTTAGTTAGCACATAAAATGGACCACTTCCAGAAAGTAGTGATGAATGAGGATGAGTGTAACGACCCACCCAAACCGGACCGGGTGTTACTTTAAAAACATAGGTAATGTAAATGTAACATTCCAGAACATGAATTGAAATACAGCAAATAAGTCTCGCAACAAATAATATAAATCATAACAATAAATCAAGTTCTCTAAAATATAAAATAACTATCCCACAATCTCGAACCGTTTACCATAGCCACATTTATAACACAAGAGAATAATAAGGAAGTCCAATTTTTTATTATCAATTCACCATACCTAGTTGGGTAAAAGAACCACCAACAACACTTCTATTCTTCAGTCCAATGCTGCTCACCTGCGGAGGCAATTCCACGTTAGTGATAAAACCACTAAGCCGCATAATTAAATTAAACAAGTCAATATAATCCCTATTATCATTTCATTCATTTTTATTATTATTATTACAAAAGACTTTAGTAATTATCTCTCAGGTCATTCTGAGATTAGTAATTTGTCTATCAGGTCATTCTAAGATTAGTAAAAGTCATCTCCCAGCTCATTCTGAGATTAAATATCATCTCTCAGCTCATTCTGAGATTAGGTGGTCTCCCAATTAGTTTTGAGATTTGTCATGGTCTCCTAGTTCATTTTGAGATATAGAAATTGTCTCCCAACTCATTCTGAGATTAAGTGGTCATCCAAATCATTTTGAGATTAGTCATGGTCTCCCATTTCATTCTGAGATTAGAAATAGTCTCCCAGCTCATTCTGAGATTAGGTGGTTCCAAATTCATTTTGAGATTAGTCATGGTCTTCCACTTCATTTTGAGATTAGAAACTGTTTCCCAACTCATTCTAAGATTAGGTGGTCTTCCAATTCATATTGAGATTAGTCATGGTCTCCTAGTTCATTCTGAGATTAGAAATTATCTCCCAACTCATTCTGAGATTAGGTGGTCTCCCAATTCATTTTGAGATTAGTCATGGTCTCCTTGTTCATTCTGAGATTAAAAATTGTCTCCCAGCTCATTCTGAGATTAGGTGGTCTCCCAATTCAATTTGAGATTATTCATGTTCTCCCAGTTCATTCTGAGTTAGAAATTGTCTCCTATCTTATTCTGAGATTAGGTGGTCTCCAATTTCATTTTGAGATTAGTCATGGTTTCCCAGTTCATTCTGAGAGTAGAAATTGTCTCCTACCTCATTTTGGGATTAGGTGGTCTTCCAATTCATATTGAGATCAGTCATGGTCTCCCAGTTCATTCTGATATTAAAAATTGTCTCCCAGCTCATTTTGAGATTAGGTGGTCTCCCAATTCATTTTGAGATTAGTCATGGTCTCCCAGTTCATTCTAAGAGTAGAAATTGTCTCCTATCTTATTCTGAGATTAGGTGGTTTCCGAATTCATTTTGAGATTAGTCATGGTCTCCTAGTTCATTTTGAGATTAGAAATTGTCTCCCAGCCCATTCTGAGATTAGTGCCGACAAGGCTACCTGTTTGGGAAAATATAACATTTCACATGGTTATACCAGTTTGGGGAAATAACAACATTTTATATAATTATACGAGTTTGAGAAGACACAACATTGTAAAAAATTATACGGACCTGGATATTTCGAACTCGCACGTATGACTAATGATCTTAATATGAACGAGAATATAAAATTATACATAAGTATAATTTTATTTGAGTAGAAATGCAAGCAACTAAATGTTTAATATATATATATATATATATCATTATTAAAATTTTGACAACATATTACGTAACCATTCAAAAATATTAAATATTAAATTTTTAACAAATCTAGTGAGATAATTAACTATTCATGTGATATAGTCATTTAAGTCCTACTTTACATTTTAAATTAACTAGCTAAATCATAATTAATACCTAACAGTTGATAAAAATAATTATTACTAATAAACAAGTATATAATTTTCCTTTGCGGTGATAATTACCTAACCCCCATCTGGATGATTTAGTTGACGGTTATAATTTCTAATCACTAATATTATTTACAGCTATTTAAGTAATTAAGTTATTCAATCAAATTATTTAAAATAATTTGTATTGTTTTAATTCATAAATAGTATTAGTAAAATCATTTTAATTTATTCGACTCTATAAAGTTTCGAACTTTATTTATTTTCATTATGCTATTTAGGTTTGACGCGAGTGATTTCTACTCGACATAGTTTAATAACCTATTTTCTACATTACTGACTTGTTATTAAAATAATCACTTTATTTACCTAATATTAAATTTAATATGGTAAAGGAAAATTATTTATTTTATTAATTACTTACAACTGCCTAATTTAATTTAATCGCTTGTTGCTCCAATTAATTATTAACCTTTTATCATTACCGTTTTTTATTACTTGTAGCGATTTCGTACAATAATCAATTAGTTTAGTAACTTTAATCCATAACCCATTTAAATAATTATTTTATATATTTAGTACGTGTTCGTACTATTTTTAACTCGAGTCGGTATTGAGTAAGGTGTTATTTACGAGTTGGTATTATAATTTAACTCGAGCTGTGTCGAGTTAAGCATTATTTACAAGTTTGCCACCAAAGGTAATTTTCTTCTTCTTCTTCCCCGGCACCATCCCCTGTTCCCGGCAACAACCGCCCTCCAGCCGCCATCGGTGATCGTCTTCAGCCGCTGTCAATCGTCGCCGCCCAGCCTTGCATGTATTCCTACTCGAATAAAATTATACTTAATGTATAATTTTATGTTTTCGTTCAGATTAGGATCATTGGTCGCAACTGCAAGTTCGAAACATCCAAGTTTGTATAATCATTTGAAATGTTGTACTTTCCTATGCTGGCAGCCCTGGTCGGCCTGAGCCCAGATTCGACCACCATGAGCTGTAACGCAATCGAGGTAAAGGAATTGACTCAATCCGACACGGGGCGCACCCTTAAAATTTCTATGTGTGTCCATATAATTATTTGAAATGTTGTGTTGTTCGTATAATTATTTGAAATGTTGTATTGTTCGTATAATTATTTGAAATGTTGTATTGTCCGTATAATTATTTGAAATGTTGTATTTACCTAAACCGGTATAATTATATAAAATGTTGTATTTCCTCAAACTAGTATAATTATATGAAATGTTGTATTTTCCAAAACCGGTAGCCTTGTCAGCACTAATCTCAGAATGAGCTGGGATACAATTTCTAATCTCAGAATGAACTAGGAGACCATGACTAATCTAAAAATGAATTAGGAGACCACCTAATCTTAGAATGAGCTGGGAGACAATTTCTAATCTTTGAATGAACTCAGAGACCATGCTAATCTCAAAATGAATTGGGAGACCACCTAATCTCAGAATAAGCTGGGAGACAATTTCTAATATCAGATTGAACTGGAGACATTGACTAATCTCAAAATGAATTGTAATTCCCCAAACTGGTATAACTATATGAAATGTTGTATTTTCCTAAACCGGAAGCCATGTCGGCACTAATCTCAGAATGAGCTGGGAGACAATTTCTAATCTCAGAATGAACTGGGAGACCATAACTAATCTCAAATTGAATTTGGAGACCACCTAATCTTAGAATGAGTTGGGAGACAATTTTTAATCTCAGAATGAACTGGGAGACCATGACTAATCTCAAAATGAATTGGGAGACCACCTAATCTCAGAATGAGCTGGGAGATGATTTCTAATCTCAGAATGAGCTGGGAGATGACATTTACTAATCTCAGAATGACCTGAGAGACAAATTACTAATCTCAGAATGACCTGAGAGATAATTACTAAAGACTTGTGTATTAATAATAATAAAAACGAGTGAAATGATAATAGAGATTATATTGACTTGTTTAATTTAATTATGCGGCTTAGTGGTTTTATCAGTAACGCGGAATTGCTTCCGCAGGTGAGCAGCATTGGACTGAAGAATAGAAGTGTGATTGATGGTTCTTTTACCAACCTAGGTATGGTGAATCGATAATAAAAATTTGACTTCCTTATTATTCTCTTGTGTTATAAAAATGGCTATGGGAAACGGTTTGAGACTATGGGACAGTTATTTTATATTTTAGAGAACATGATTTATTGTTATGATTTATATTATATGTTGCGAGACTTATTTCCTGTATTTAAATTCATGTTCTGGTATGCTACATTTTCATTAACTCTTTTTAAGTAACACCCAGTCCGGTTTGAGCGGGTTGTTACAATAATCGTCATGACCCATATTATCAATTCACCCGTACTTCACTTAACCGGGTAATCGGGTAAATAAATGGGTAAATAATAAAATATAATAATTAACCGGGTAGAATTAACCTGGTAAAGAATATAACACGTTTGGTCCTTTCTGGACTGCATCCGCGTCAAAAAAATTTTTTTCTCATGGACTTTACATCTCTCTTGCAATCATTGTCTAGACCGGATGCCCTCGGGTGAGATGTATATTGCAAGATGACCCCATTAGACAGTCTCATAAGGATGTGCATGGACAGAATCGTAGAACAAGACAATATGACATTTGATAGTAATCACTTCTACTGGCATGGCCCGTAGTCTAGCTAGCTGCTGACTTTTGTCCACTTTGCCCTTCCGACTCAACGCGTTAGCTACCACATTCGCTTTCCCAGGATGGTATAAGATTTGGAAGTCGTAATCCTTCAAATATTCTATCCACCGCCTTTGTCGGAGGTTAAGGTCATTCTGAGTGAAGATATACTTCAAACGCTGGTGGTCTCTGAAGACTTCGAACTGGGCTCCATACAAGTAGTGTCTCCAAATCTTAAGGGCAAAAACCACTGCTGCCAGTTCCAAGTCATGGGTTGCATAATTTTGCTCATGAATCTTCAATTGACGAGAGGCATAGGCCACCACCTTACCTTCTTGCATAAGGACGCATCCTAAACCCAACCGAGACGCATCACTAAATACTACGAATCCTTCATTACCATTTGGCAGGGTCAAGACTGGTGCAGTTTTTAAACTCTTCTTTATAAAGTGGAAACTATCCTCACACTTACTACTCTATTCATACTTGACCCCCTTGCTTGCGAGTTTGGTCATCGGTGATGCTACTAAGGAGAAGTCTTTAATGAATTTCCTATAGTAACCCGCTAAATGAAGGAAGCTTCTGATATCAGTGACTGACTTAGGTTGTTGCCAATCAATGACTGCTTTCACTTTTGATGTATCCACTGCAATTCTAGCCTTTGAGACAATATGTCCATGGAAATTTAACTCCCTCATCCATAAGTCACACTGTGAGAGCTTGGCAAACAGTTGATGTTCTCTCAGAACTTGAAGAGTAATAGATAGGTACTTCACATGCTCTTCTTCATTATTTGAGTAGACCAGAATGTCGTCCACAAATACAATAATAAACTTGTCCAGGTATGTGTGGAATACTGTGTTCATGAGTGACATAAAGGCCATTGGTGCATTTGTTAGACAAAAAGGCATAACTAGAAACTGATAATGTCCATACCAAGTTTGGGAAGCCATTTTCTATATATCTGACTCCTTTACTCGCAACTGGTGATAACCAGACTGCAAGTCTATCTTAGAAAATACTGCGATTATTTTTATCTGATCAAACAAGTGATCAATCCTCAGTAAGGGGTACCGATTCTTGACCGTCACTTGATTGAGTTTGCAATAGTCAATACACAGGTGAAGTGATCCATCTTTCTTCTTCACAAAAAGAACAGGGGCTCCCCAGGTTGAAGTAGTTGGTTAGATGTAATGTAGTTCTTTCCATGGATTTCCACTAGTAAGATGCTTCCTCTTGAAGCATGCAAGTTGCCAACGTCACTTGTTGGCGGCGGGGCATAGACAGAGTCCTAAACACTTTTTCGGTAAT
This sequence comes from Piper betle, assembly GCA_033002965.1. Classification (NCBI taxonomy): domain Eukaryota; kingdom Viridiplantae; phylum Streptophyta; class Magnoliopsida; order Piperales; family Piperaceae; genus Piper; species Piper betle. Next base: position 52,310 of record JAURVB010004396.1, read on the forward strand.
GTCTATCCCGCTCTCCGCCTTCATTGGATCGATCCCTCCAGTAAATACCTCAGCTCCATTCTTCCTAAATTTTTTCAGAGTGTAGCGGTCACTATCATCAACCCCGGGCGGCACCAATTGTTGGACTACCGGTGGCACTGGGTTTGGACGCTCCCCTCGCTCGCCCTGGTTTGCTAACCCTGCCCGCCCTTGGGCACTCCCCTGACCACCATCTGGGGTGATTCTGGGACTCGCTGCTGTCAGCTCTTGGGCACTCCCCTGAGAACCATCTGGGGTGATTCTGGGGCCTACAACCGAGTTTGTGGCTCCATACCCTGCTACCACTCCTGGTAACCGCTAAACAATATTTTGAACCACAAAATTTGGATTTTCTAAAGCCTGCGCCAGTCGCTGTATGGCCGTCAGGATCTGAGCCAATAAATTCTCGGTGTTCTCATTTGGCGGAGTAGCTCGGTTTGATTGTCTACGAGTGCTTGCCATCTGAACCGTCGAACCATCATGGTTCATTAATATGTTCTCTTTCAGTTATGACTTAGGTTTATTAGCGAATGAATTTCTCAATTAATAACACAACAAAGTGGGAAAAGATAATTATTGCACTTTTCAACAAGGTACTTGAGTCTTAAAATGTGAGCTTGTGGGAAACCTGACTCTGATACTACATGTAACGACACGCCCGAACCGGACCGGGTGTTACATAAAAATATAGTTAATGTCAATGTAGCATTCTAAAACATGAATTGAAATACAACAAATAAGTCTCGTAACATATAATATAAATCATAACAGTAAATCATGTTCTCTAAAATATAAAATAACTGTCCCACAGTCTCGAACTGTTTCCCATAGCCACATCTATAACACAATAGAATAATAAAGAAGTCCAATTTTTATTATCGATTTACCATACCAAGGTTGGTAAAAGAACCACCAACCACACTTCTTCTTCAGTCCAATGCTGCTCACTTGCAGGGGCAATTCTGCGTTAGTGATAAAACCACTAAGCCACATAATTAAATTAAACAAGTCAATATTATCCCTATTATAATTTCACTAGTTATTATTATTATTATTATTATTACACAAGTCTTTAGTAATTATCTCCCAGGTCATTCTGAGATTGGTAATTTGTCTCTCAAGCTCATTCTGAGATTAGTAAAAGTCGTCTCCCAACTCATTTTGAGATTAGAAATCGTCTCCCAGCTCATTCTGAGATTAGGTGGTCTCCCTATTCATTTTGACATTAGTCAAGGTATCCCAGTTCATTCTGAGATTAGAAATTGTCTCCCATCTCATTCTGAGATTAGGTGGTCTCCCAATTCATTTTGAGATTAGTCATGGTCTCCCAGTTCATTCTGAGCTTAGAAATTGTCTCCCATCTCATTCTGAGATTAGAAATCGTCTCCCAGCTCATTCTGAAATTAGGTGGTCTCCCAATTCATTTTTAGATTAGTCATGGTCTCCTAGTTCATTTTGAGATTAGAAATTGTTTCCCAGCTCATTCTGAGATTAGGTGGTCTCCCAATTCATTTTGTGATTAGTCATGGTCTCCCAGTTCATTCTGAGCCTAGAAATTATCTCCCAACTCATTCTGAGATTAGGTGGCCTCCCAATTCATTTTGAGACTAGTCATGGTCTCCGAGTTCATTCTGAGGTTAGAAATTTTCTCCCATCTCATTCTAAGATTAGAAATCGTCTCCCAGCTCATTCTGAGATTAGGTGGTCTCCCAATTCATTTTGAGATTAGTCATGGTCTCCCAGTTCATTCTGAGATTAGAAATTGTCTCCCAGCTCATTTTGAGATTAGGTGGTCTCCCAATTCATTTTGAGATTAGTCATGGTCTCCTAGTTCATTCTGAGCTTAGAAATTTTCTCCCAGCTCATTATGAGATTAGTGCCGACAAGGCTTCCAGTTTGGGAAAATACAACATTTTACATAGTTATACTAGTTTGGGGAAATACAACATTTTATAAAATTATACCAGTTTGGAAAAATACAATATTTCAAATAATTATACGGACACACATAGTAATTTGAAAGGTGTGGCCCCGTGTAAGACTGAGTCAATTCTTTTATCCCGATTACGTTACAGCGCATGGTGGTCTAATCTGGTCAGGCCGACCAGGGCTACCAACAAGGGAAAATATGACAGTTCAAATGATTATACAAACCTAGATATTTCAAACTTGCAGTTGCGACCAACAATCCTAATCTGAACGAGAACATAAAATTATAAATAAGTATAATTTTATTCGAGTAGGTATACATTCAGCTAAATATCTAATATATATATCATTTTAAAAAATATTAAATATTAAATGATCAACAAATCAAGTGTGATAATTAATTATTCATGTGACATAATTATTTAAGTCCCACTTTACAATTTAACTTAATTAACTAAATCATAATTAACACTTACAAATAATAAAGTAATTATTAATTCATAAATAAGTATTTAATTATTATTATTAGTATATTTTCCTTTGAGATAATAAATTTTCGTACAATAATTAATTAGTTTAGTAACATTACCAATAATCCATTAAAATGATTATTTTTAAAGATTTATTATAAGTTCATATTATGTTTAACTCGAGTCGATATCAAGTCAACCTATATTTACAAAACTGCCACCCTTCTTCTTCTTCTTCCCGTCGCCATTCTGCTCTTCTCCAAAAATATGTTCATCCTTTTCCTCCAACCCTTATCTTTGCACCCAATTGAACCACCATTTAAACATCCCAATAAAGCATCAACAACAAGATAAAATCAGCAAGCTAGGAAGCCTCAAGTGCGTGTTTTACAGCAGTTAACCAAGACGTTCATTTGCTGCACCATGGCGCCCAACTCCTGGCCTGTTCTTCTTCTCCAAGCCTCAAAACCCCTCCTTTCTTGCACCTTGATCCAATTCAAATGTTCCACGACCTCAGGCTGGCTCCATTCAAATGCTGTCGACGAAGCACAACTGGTGTCTACCCGTCTGAACGTCCATTATAGCACTTATTGCAGTAGAACGTTGCCAGTTCCATCACCCTTGCAACTCCGCCCATTCACCACTGTAATTCTACCACCCACCGGAAAACTAGGGACTTGGCGAGGCCTCCTTTCTACCCAGCAGCAAGAGAGGTCGTCGGGGTGTGAGGGACTACCTTGCAATTGTTCTTACGGTCGCCCATCTTGCCAAAGTTTCAGGCTACTCGGCCATGGACGGAATTCCAATTTCAGTTCAGTTTAGTTCTTTTCTTGTTGATTTACAACTTTAATTCCCATGATTAACAAGGTTACTATCAATTAAAAATATGCATGCAAGAGTCCTAATGTAAAAGAAATAAGAAAGGGACGAGATACTCACGTAGCAATGAGGAGGGTGCCTGGGATGGAGAGGAGAAATGAAGGAGTGGACGGCTAGGGAAAAGGATTTCCCAGAATCTTCACAACTATATATATATATTCAACTCAACGAATCCCTCAATTAAATTCTTACACCCTACCCTACCGCCCATTCATGAATAGGTATCACTTGGCTAACGTTCATTCTCCCTTTTCCTCCCACTCACCAAGTCGTCACCCACCCAAGAACGGGGGTTTGGCCTTAGGTCGAACCATGACTGGTCGACTAATGATCATAATAATTGTAAAGACCGTGGAAAAAAAAATTTTAAATTTTTTCATACAAACGCCGTCCAGGAAGGACCGAACGTGTTATATTTTTTACCTGGTTAATTCTACCAGGTTAATTATTTACCCGGTTAAATGAAATACGGGTCTAGGGGTGTTTTCACATACCCTAGCCATCATTTTCATTTTTATAAATTTGAAAGAGGACGTCATATTTCACATACGCGTGTAAGGCTTCTTCCTCACCTTAGCCACCTAGTTCTCCTCTTCCTTACCAGGGCTTTTCCTTACTTGGGTATCCTTCTTATCTCCCTCTTCTTAATTTTCTTGCATGCATATTCTTTTAATTGGTAGTAAGCTTGTTAATCGTGTAACTAAAGTCTCAAATCAACAAGAAAGAAAAGAACTAAACTAAACTGGAAAACTGAAATACTGTCCATGGCCGACGGGTGCAAATTGTTGGCGAGATGGGCAACTGTAAACAAGTTTGCATGGCTTCCCTCACACCCCCGACGACCCCTCTGGTTGCTGGGTTTAAGGGATGGCTCGCCATGTCCTTGGTTTCCGGTGGGTGGCGGAATTGCAACGGTGAATGGGCGGAGTTGCAAGGGTGATAGAAGTGGCAACGTTCTGCTGCAATAGGTGCTGTAATGGACGTTCAAAGGGGTAGACACCGATTGTGTTTCGTCGACAGCATCATGGGTTCCTTCACAGCAGTTCAGACCGCCGAAACAGTCCACAACGGTGACCTTCTCGCCAGATGAATCCATGGTGGTGAAGTGCAGAAGTGGGGAGAACAACGACCATACTCCATGCAACGTCCAAAGGTGGCTTCCTAGCTTGCTGATTTTATCTTTATGTTGATGCTTTGTTGGGATGTTTAGATGGTGGTTCAATTGGGTGCCAAGATAAGGGTAGGGGGTGAAGGACGAACCTATTTTTGAAAGAGAAGAATGGCGACGGGAACAAGAAGAAGAAGGAGGGTGGCAGTTTTGTAAATATGGGTTGACTCAAAACCGACTAGTGTTAAAAAAATAATCCTAACTTGTAATAAATCTTTAAAAAATAATCATTTTAATGGGTTATGGTTAAAGTTGTTAAACTAATTTATTATTGGACAAAATAGACATGGACATAAGTAATAAAAAATACGGTAATGATAAACGGTCGATAATTAATCGGCATACTATAAGTGATTAATTTTAAATTGGATGTTTATAAGGGATTAATAAAATAAAGATTATACCTTTACAATATTAAATTTAATATTTGGTAAATAACGTGATTATTTTAATAACAAGTCATTAATGTAGAAAATGGGTTATTAAACTATAGTCGGGTAACAATCACCAGCGCTGAACTTAGATAGTATAATGAAAATAAATAAAGTTCGAAACATTATTTAGTCGAATAATTTAAAATAAGTTTATTAATAATATTTTTGAATAATATAAATTATTTTATATAATTTAATCTAACAACTTAATTAATTAAATTGCTAAAAATAATAGTAGCAATTAAAAATTATAACCGTAAACTAAATCATCAAGATCGGGGTTAAGTAATTACCATCGCAAAGGAAAATTAAATACTTGTTTATTAATAATAATTATTTTATCAATTTTTAGGTATTAATTATGATTTAGATAATTAATTTAAAATGTAAAGTAGGACTTAAATGATTATATCACATGAATAATTAATTATCTCACTAGATTTGTTGAGAATTTAATATTTAATATTTTTGAATTTTTACATGTTATGTTGTAAGAATTTTAATATATATATATTAGACACATAGCTACATGCATTCCTACTCGAATAAAATTATACTGATGTATAATTTTAAGTTTTCGTTCAAATTAGGATCATTAGTCGCAGCTGCGAGTTCGAAATATCCTAGTTTGTATAATCATTTGAAATGTTGTACTTTCCCTTATTAGAAGCCCTGGTCGGCTTGAGTCCAAATTCGACCACCATGCGCTGTAACGCAATCGGGGTCAAGGAATTGACTCCGTCCCATACAGGGCCGCACCTTTAAAATTACTATGTGTGTATGTATAATTATTTGAAATGTTGTATTGTCTATATAATTTTTTGAAATGTTGTATTGCCCGTATAATTATTTGAAATGTTGTATTTTCCCAAATTGGTATAATTATATAAAATGTTGTATTTCCCCAAACTGGTATAACTATATGAAATGTTGTATTTTCCCAAACCGATAGCCTTTTTGACACTAATCTAAGAATGAGCTGGGAGACAATTTCTAATGTCAAAATGAACTGGGAGACCATGAGTAATCTCAAAATGAATTGGGAGACCACCTAATCTCAGAATGAGCTGGGAAGTAATTTCTAATCTTAGAATGAGCTCGGAGACCCTGACTAATCACAAAATGAATTGGGAGTCCACCTAATCTCAGAATGAGCTAGGAGACAATTTATAATCTCAGAATGAACTGGATGAGCATGACTAATCTTAAAATGAATTGGGAGACCACGTAATCTCAGAATGAGCTCGGAGACAATTTCTAATCTCAGAATGAACTGGGAGATGATGACTAATATCAAATTGAATTTGGAGACCACCTAATCTCAGAATGAGCTGGGAGACAATTTTTAATCTCAGAATGAACTAGATGAGCATGACTAATCTTAAAATGAATTGGGAGACCACGTAATCTCAGAATGAGCTGTGAGACAATTTCTAATCTCCGAATGAACTGGGAGATGATGACTAATATCAAATTGTATTGGGAGACCACCTAATCTCAGAATGAGCTGGGAGACAATTTTTAATCTCAGAATGAACTAGGAGACCATGACTAATCTCAAAATGAATTGGGAGACCACCTAATCTCAGAATGATCTGGGAGACGATTTCTAATCTCAGAATGAGCTGGGAGACGACTTTTACTAATCTCAGAATGACCTGAGAGACAAATTACTAAACTCAGAATGACTTGATAGATAATTACTAAAGACTTGTGTAATAATAATAATAAAAATGATAATAAGGATTATATTGACTTGTTTCATTTAATTATGCTGCTTAATGGTTTTATCACTAATGCGGAATTGCCTCCACAGGTGAGCAGCATTGGACTGAAGAATAGAAGTGTGGTTGGTGGTTCTTAAACCAACCTAGGTATGGTGAATCGATAATAAAAATTTGTCTTCGTTATTATTCTCTTGTGTTAAAAATGTGGCTATGGGAAATGGTCCGAGATTATGGAACAGGTATTTTATATTTTAATCGTGATGACCAATCTTATCGATTCACCCATACTTCACTTAACAAGGTAACCGGGTAAATAAATGGGTAAATAATAAAATATATTAATTAACCGGGTAGAATTAATCGGGTAAAGAATATAACACATTTGGTTCTTTCCTGACCACATCCACGTCATTTTTTTTCTCACGATCTTTACATCTCTCTTGCAATCATTGTCTTGACCTGATGCGCTCGGGTGAGATGTATATTGCAAGATGACCCCATCAGATAATCTCATAAGGATGCGCATGGACAGAATCAGAGAACATGACAGTATGACATCTGATAGTTTATGACCTATAGGCAACCATTTTGGCTTCACTTTTCCAGATAGATGTCTCGATATGATGTGGAAAAGATCAGGACTACTATTGCTTACGAGATCATATATTTGACAAGATTCTACCAGAGATAAGGTACCAGATTAGTTGTTACTGTTTGAGGGCCAATTAGCATTGATGAAAGTAGCCATTTCAGATTTCAGGAGATCAGTGTGGGTTCAGCATAGGTTTACCATCATATGTGTCAGCACCATGATCCAAACCACTCCGGATCAGACATGCATGACTGGACAACCTAAGCCGAGTTGTTAGCAGCCAAGATATGTCAGAGACAATAGAGTAGATTTACAATGTATAAGATCAAGGTCAGATTTTTTGTATCTAGATAGAATTGTCACCGACAGAGTTGCACAACCGCTGACCGAGTGCACAACCGCCGACTAAGTGCACAACCGCCGACCGAGTTGCATAACCACCGATCTAGTGCACAACCGGCGACCGAGTTGCACAACCGCCGACCGAGTCACACAACCACTGTCGAGGTGCACAACCACCGTTTGAGATGCACCACCACCAACTGAAGATGCACTATTCTCGTTCGTGTATTGCTCATCCGGAGTAGGGCCAGAACTTGAGGAACAAGATATAGCTACAACGGGAATTAGCAGAACAAAGAAGAGTTAGGAAAACTGAGGTTATTTGGATGGGATGGCATAGGATATGACTTCACATCTCTCTTGCAATCATTGTCTTGACCTGATGCCCTCGGGTGAGATGTATATTGCAAGATGACCCCATCGACAATCTCATAAAGATACGCATGGACAGAACCGGAGAACATGATAGTATGACCTCTAGATGGGATAGTTACAATGATCAGATTATGCAGATTGCATGATAATACATCCATGGGCCACAGCCAACATAGATCAAATGGTTAGTAGACGGTCACACACGCTAATGAACCCATTTAGTGATGGGCCAACCAACGATAGGACTTCAACTTATATTAGAGTATTGGGCATAGATAGAGGGTTAGTGAGGAAGTGTCTTTTAGAGAGATACTGATTCCCTTGTGTTTTGCCAGCAGGATTAGGTCCTTACCTTGAGACATAAGATTGAACCTTGCCTTGAGTATAGAGGTATCTTCATGGTACTAATTAGGGTTTACAGTGCAAGTTGATGTTGGGAGACTGACCTTCTGATGAGGATTTCACCCCAATAGGAGAGCCATGTAGACAGAGACTTCAGACAGAACAGATCATGCTGACGAGATAGAGAGATATGAGTGTATGCTCATCTTGATTGATAGCCTTGCTCGAGAGTCTACCACAACGGTAGTTGTAAAGACCATCGAAAAAAAATTTAATATATTCGACTCGGGCAAGGAAGGATCGAACGTTAGAGAATTAATATTAATTATATTATATTCTCTACTCAGTTAAGTTTACACGGTTAAATATTTTATTCTTTACCCGGTTACCTGGTTAAAAGAATAAAATACGGGTGTTGGTGTGTTTTCACATACCCTAGCCATTTTTGGACAAGGGACGTCATTTTTCATTTTATAAATTGTGAGGGGTGGCATCATTACACTCTCATATTCTTCTCCTCTTCCTTACCAGATCTGGCATCTTCCTTGCTAGGGTAACCTTCCTATCTCCCTAATCTTAGCTTTCATGCATTTCTTAATCACCATGCAAAATTCTGTTGCTTCATCAATTCATGATCATCATGTAAAGTTCTGCTACTTCCTCCATTCATGGGCATCATGTAAATTGTGCTGTTGCTTCATCAACATGCTATGCTATGTAATCAGTTGGGTTAGGATAAGGGAATTGCAGTCTCTAGCGTCTTAGGAGTCTAGGTTGGGGTTTGGAGGGTAGACAACGCTGTGGGTGTTTTCAGACGTCCATACCAGTCCGTCGGCCAAGATTCACGCCGTGCATGCTCACAGCGCTTGGCCTTGACATTGGATTGTCGTGCAGGGAGAAGGGAAGAGTTTCCGGTCGTGCTACGGGCCGGAAGGAGTTCAATTTGCAGTCCCGGCGGTGCTGCAGGCCAGGAGTCGCGCCTTGGTGCAAAACAGAGTGGGACGTGGATAGTTGCTGAAAGGCACGAGCTTTAGGCTTCCAATTGGATTACTAGGGAAAGGAAGTAGTTAGGGAAGGAAGTGATCTGGTTTTGGGTTGAAGAAGAAGACGCCAAGACTGGTTTTTGGGTGCAGGAAGGTCGCCTGGATAGTTGCTGTAAAACGTGGACGTTAGGCTTCATCTTTGGCTGTTTTAATTCATTGTTGATGCTTGATTAGGATGTTTAGATGGTTGTTCAATTAGGTTGCATAGGGAAGAAGAAGAAGGGCGTGATCTGAGTTGTGCCAAGGACAAAGCTAGAAGAAGAGAAGGGCCAACGGGAAGAAGAAGAAGAAGATCACGGTGGCAAATCTGTAAATACTGGTTGACTCGATACCGACTCAAGTTAAAAAAAATAAGAACGCGTAATAAATCTTTAAAAATAATTATTTTAATGGGTTATGGATTAAAGTTACTAAACTAATTAATTATTAGACGAAATCGACATGGACATAAGTAATAAAAATACGGTAATGATAAACGGTCGATAATTAATCTACACACAACAAGCGATTAAATTAAATTGGACAGTGATAAGTAATTAATAAATAAAAGATTTTACCTTTACTATATTAAATTTAATATTAATTATATAAAGTTATTATTTCAATAACGAGTCAGTAACATAAAAATGGGTTATTAAACTATAGTTGGGTCGCAATCACTAGTGTCGTACCTAAATAGCATAATGAAAATAAATAAACTTCAAAATTTTATTGAGTCAAATAATTTAAAATAATTGTATTAATAATATTTTTAAAATAATACAAATTATTTTAAATAATTTAATCGTACAACTTATTTAACTAAATTGCTATGAATAAGGATAGCGATTAATGATTTACAATTGTAAACTAAATTATCAAGATTGTGGTTAAGAAATTATCGTCTCAAAGGAAAATATACTAATAATAGTAAATAAAAATTTGTTTATAAGTTGATAATTATTTTATTATTTGTTAAGTGTTAATTATGATCTAGATTATTAATCTAAAGTGGGATTTAAATGATTATATCACATGAATAGTTTAATATATAATATTGTTGAAACTTAATAGTGATATATATATTTAAGCATTTAGTTGCATGCATTTCTACTCGAATAAAATTATAATTATGTATAATTTTACGTCCTCGTTCATATTAGGATCATTGGTTGCAGCTGCAAGTTTGAAATGTCCAGGTCTGTATAATTATTTAAAATGTTGTATTTTCCCTTGTGCCTGCCATGGTCGGCCTGAGCCATCGGGGTCAAGGAATTGACTCTGTTTGACACAGGCTACACCCTTCATAATCAAATAATGGACAAGATGGACTGACCCATCAGCCAATAAATTGGACATGGCGGATCGGACTCGCCAGCTAATTACGGACATGATGGATTGGACTCACCAGCCGATAATGGACTTGGCGGATTGGACTCGCCAGCTGGTAATGGACATGATGTACTGACCCATCAGCCAATAAATTGGACAAGGCAGATTGGACTCGCTAACTAATTACGGACATGGTGGATTGGACTCGCCAGCCAGTAATGGACATGATGGACTAACCCATCAGCCAATAAATTGGACATGGTGGATTGGACTCGCTAGCCAATTTCGGACATGGTGGATTGGACTCACCAGCCGATAACAGACATGGCGGATTGGACTCGCCAGCCGGTAATGGACATGATGGATTGACTCATCAGCCAATAAATTGGACATGGCGGATTGGACTCGCCAGCCAATTACGGACACAGTGGGCTGACCCATCAGCCAATAGATGGACATGGTGGATTGACCCATCAGCCAACTAGTGGATGTGGTGGGTTGGACTCACCAGCCGATAACGGACATGGCGGATTGGACTCGCCAGCCGGATATGGACATGATGGACTGACCCATCAGCCAATAGATGGACATGGTGGACTAACCCATTAGCCAAGTAACGGACACGGTGGACTGAACCATCAGCTAATAAATGGACATGTTGGAATGGTCACAACTTCCAATATTATAGATAATTATAAGGAGTTGATGGACTTGTTTTATTTAATTATACGGGTTAGTGGTTAATCACTAATGCTGACTTGCCTCCTCAGGTTAGCAGCTAGAACTATAAACGAAGAGACGACATGGTGGTTCTTTTACCAACTCAGGTGGTGAACAGATAATAAGCGGACTTCTCTTTTTACTTTTCTTGTGTTATAAATGTGGCTATGGGAAACGGTCCAAGACTGTGGAATAATTACTTCCTGCATTGTCATTTGAAACATAAGTTCTTTTAAGTTAGAAATGATAGACTTATTTGCTTTCATATTATTCATATAAATTTTTAAGTAACACCTGGTCCGGTTAGGACTGGTCGTTATAGGGTTGGTTTTGTTAAATTTTGAGTAACATTTGGACAGCAAGGCTGACAATATCGTGAAAAATGGCGGGTCATTACTGGTGGTATCAGAGCCCAGTTTCCTACTAGCTCATATTTTATGACTCAAGTACCATGTTCAAAAGTCCAATAATTATCTTTTCCCACTGTGTTATGTTGTTAATTGAAAAATTCATTCGCTAATGAACCTAAGTCAAAACTGAAACGAGAAGGTATAATGAACCATGATGGTTCGATGTTTCAGATGGCAGGCACCCGTTGACAGTCAAGCCAATCTGCGTAGTCAAATTTGAACACAGAGAATGTGTTGGCCCAGATCCTGACGGCCATAGAGGGACTAGCGTAGGCTTCAGAAAATACAAATTCTGTGGTTTAGAATATTGTTCAATGATTACCAAGAGTGGTAGCAGAGAATGGAGCCTCAAACTCGGTAGCGAGTCCCAAAATCACCCCAGATGGTGGTCAGGGGAGTGCCCAAGGGTGGGCAGGGTTAGCAGACCCGGGCAAGCAAGGTGAGCCTCCAAACCCAGTGCCACCGGTAGTCCGACCAGTGTTGCCACCCGATGATGATAGTGACCGTTACACTATGGAAAAGTTCAGGAAGAATGGAGCTGAACTATTTGTTGGAGGGTTCGATGCAATGAAGACGGAGAGCTGGATTAACATTACCGAAAAAGCGTTTAGAGCTCTGTTGGTGCCCCACTACCATCAAGTGAGATTGACAACATGCATGCTTCAAGAGGATACATCATACTAGCGGAAATCCATGGAAGAAAAAAACCAACTTCCATCGACGTGAGATTTCTTCCATCATGTGGGCGGAATTTGTGGCAGCTTTCAATGGGCAATATTTTCCAGAGCCCGTTGTCCAGAAGAAAGCATTAGCATTCGCTAATTTGGTTCAGGGGGAGGATTCAGTCCGGGAATATGTGTATTCCTAGAAGAACTTCCAGGGGTACCTCCTAAGCGGGCAGTGGAGTTCGCCATTGACTTAGCACCTGGAACAACACCAATTTCTAAAGCACCATACCATATGGCTCCAGCAGAACTCAAGGAGTTGAAGAGTCAACTAGAAGAGTTGTAGGTAGGCTTCATCCGACCAAGTACTTCACCCTGCGGAGTCCCTGTTCTTTTTGTGAAGAAGAAAGATGGATCACTTTGGCTGTGTATTGACTATCAAAATATCAATCAAGTGACAATCAAGAATCAGTACCTCTTACCAAGGATTGATGACTTATTTGATCAGCTAAAAATAGCCGGAGTATTTTCTAAGATAGACTTACGGTCTGGTTATCACCAGTTGTGAGTAAAGGAGTTAGACAGATAGAAAATGGCTTTCTGAACTCGGTATGGACATTATGAGTTTCTAGTTATTCTTTTTGGTCTAACAAATGATCCAGCGGCCTTTATGTCACTCATGAACACAATATTCCACACGTACCTGGACAAGTTTATTATCGTATTTGTGGACGACATTCTGGTCTCCTCAAATAATGAAGAAGAGCATGTGAAGCACCTGCCTATTACTCTTCAAGTTTTGAGAGAACATCAACTGTTCGCCCCGCTCTCAAAGTGTGACTAATGGATGAGGGAGGTAAATTTCCTTGGTCATATTGTCTCAAAGGCTGGAATTGCAGTGGATCCATCAAAAGTGAAAGCAGTCAATGATTGGCCACAACCTAAGTCAGCCACTGATATCAGAAGCTTCCATGGTTTAGCGGGTTACTATAGGAAATTCATTAAAGACTTCTCCTTGGTAGCATTGCCGATGAGCAAACTCACAAGGACGGGGGTCAAGTTTGAATGGAGTAGTAAGTGTGAGGAGTGTTTCCAGTCTCTAAAGAAGAGTTTAACAACTGCACCAGTCTTGACCCTGCCAAATGGCAATGAAGGATTCGTAGTCTTCAGTGATGCGTCTCGGTTGGGTATAGGATGCATCCTTGCGCAAGAAGGTATGGTGGTGGCCTATGCCTCTTGTCAATTGAAGATTCATGAGCAAAATTATGTAACCCATGACTTGGAACTGGGAGTAGTGGTTTTTGCCCTAAAGATTTGGAGACGCTACTTGTATGGAGCCTAGTTTGAAGTCTTCACTGACCACCAGAGTTTGAAGTATAACTTCACCCAGAATGACCTTAACCTTCGACAGAGGCGGTGGATAGAATATTTGAAGGACTAGGACTTCCAAATCTTATTCCATCCAGGGAAAGCGAATGTGGTAGCCGACACCGTTGAGTCGGAAGGGCAAAGTGGACAAAAGTCAGCAGCTAGCTACACTTTGGGCCATGTCAGAAGAAGTGGTAGCTATCAACCCGGTGGAGAAACTAACTGGTTTACTGGCAAATTTGGTTGTTTCCAATGATTTAGTTGATCGTGTTAAGCTAGCACAAATGAGTGATGAGGAGCTGAATCAAAGGTTGGACAAGATTCCTGACATTGTAGCTAATTTAAATAGTGTGATCAGCTTTAGAGGAAGGTTGTGTGTACCCAAGGATAATGCACTGAGGCGGAATATCTTGGAGGAGGCTCATCGCTCAAAGTTCTTGATACACCCTAGAGTTACTAAAATGTATCAGGATTTAAAGCGAACCAATTGGTGGATTGGGATGAAGAGGGATGTTGTGAATTTTGTCTCTAAGTGTCAAATTTGCCAACAGATCAAAGGCCAACATCAACTACCTGGAGGACTATTGCAACCTTTATAAATACCAACGTGGAAATTGGAGTGTGTCACATGTGAATTATTTCAAAGCTCCCAAGAACTCAAAAGAAGCATGACACCATATGGGTAGTTGTGGACCAACTAACTAAGGTAGCTCACTTCATCCCCACGAAATCAATGAGAACGGCAGAATACTTGGCAGGATTATATGTTGACAATATTGTCAAATTGCATGGGATTCCAAAGGAGATAGTCTCCGACCGCGATCCCCTATTCACCTCACATTTCTGGGAAGTTTTCCAAAAAGCCATGGGAACTCAAATTAAGTTGAGCACAAAATATCATCCCCAAACTAATGGTCAGAGTGAGAGGACTATTCAAACTTTGTAAGATTTGTTAAGAGCTTGGATTCTTGACTGGGGAGGTTACTGGGAGAAACACTTAGCCTTGGCAGAATTCACCTACAATAACTCTTACCAAGCCAGTATAGGGATGGCAACATTTGAAGCCTTATATGGTAGCCCTGTAGATCTCCATCGTGCTGGCTGGAGCCTACTAAAGCAGTTATAGTCGGGCTAGAGATGGTGAGGGAAGCAACTGAAAAGGGTGAAACTCATTCAGCAAAGACTTAAGGCAGCTCTGGATTGACAAAAGAGTTATGCTGATACTCGAAGGAAGGACCACGAGTTCCAAGTTGGGGAGTTTGTGTACCTAAAGACATCTCCTCCGAAGGGGGTGATCAGATTTAAATTATTAGGGAAGTTGAAGCCAAGATTCAGAGGACCGTTCCCAATCCTGGATCGAGTTAGGAATTGTGCACATAGATTAGCATTGCCACCAAGCCTAGCTGGAGTACACAATGTTTTCCATGTGTCAATGCTAAAGAAATATGTACGGGATGAGGATCATATCATCACAAATTTTGAAGACTTAGAGCTACAATCAAATTGTACCTACGAGGAAAAGCCAATCTGGATCCTGGTTAGAGAAATAAAGACACTCTGAAACAAGGAAAATCTATTGGTAAAAGTATTGTGGAAAAATCAGGGGTTAGTGGAAGCTACATGGGAGACTGAACAAGAAATGTCAAGGAAATACCCTAGCCTGTGTGTGGCATTGGAGCTTTATATTGTAGTAGCATGAACTGATCCCGAAGAAAAATAAATAAAGTTAATCATAATTGTTC
This sequence comes from Piper betle, assembly GCA_033002965.1. Taxonomy (NCBI): domain Eukaryota; kingdom Viridiplantae; phylum Streptophyta; class Magnoliopsida; order Piperales; family Piperaceae; genus Piper; species Piper betle. The sequence goes on from JAURVB010004396.1 coordinate 67,845, forward strand.
TGTTGCCTGTTATGTTATTTCAAGGGCGAAATATTTCCAAGTTCAGGAGATTGTAAAGACCGTGGAAATTTTTTTAATATATTTGACTCAGGCAGGGAAGGATCGAACGTTAGAGAATTAATATTAATTATATTAAATTCTCTACCTAGTTAAATATTTTATTCTTTAACCGGTTACCCGGTTGAAGGAATAAAATACGGGTGTTGGTGTGTTTTCACATACCCTAGGCATTTTTGGTGAAGGGACGTCATTTTTCATTTTATAAATTGTGAGGGGGCGTCATTACGCTCTCATCTTCTTCTCCTCTTCCTTACCGGAGCCGGCATTTCATGCATTTCTTAGTTTTCATGCATTTCTTAATCACCATGCTAAATTCTGTTGCTTCATCAATTCATGATCATCATGTAAAGTTCTGCTACTTCCTCCATTCATGGGTGTCATGTAAAATTGCTGCTGTTTCACAAATTCATGATCATTTTGTTGTGCTGTTGCTTCATCAACGTGCTAAGCTATGTAATCAGTTGGGTTAGGACAAGGGAATTGTAGTCTCTAGTGTCTTAGGAGTCTAGGATGGGGTTTGGAGGGCGGACAATGCTGTGGGTGTTCTCAGGCATCCATACCAGTCCATCGGCCAAGATTCACGCCGTGGCCTTGACATTGAGTTGTCGTGCAGGGAGAAGGGAAGAGTTTTCGGTGGTGCTGCGGGCCGAAAAGATTTCAATTTGCAGTCCCGGCGGTGCTGCAGGCCAGGAGTCGCGCCTTGGTGCAGAACAGAGTGGCATGAGCTTGAGGCTTCCAATTGGATTGCTAGGGAAGGGAAGCAGTTAGGGAAGGAAGTGATCTGGTTTTGGGTTAAAAAGCAGACACCAAGACTAGTTTTTGGGTGTAGGAAGGTTGCCTTGGATAGTTGCTGTAAAACGTGGACGTTAGGCTTCATCTTTGGCTGTTTTAATTCGTTGTTGATGCTTGATTAGGATGTTTAGATGGCAAATCTCTAAATACTGGTTGACTCGATACCAACTCGAGTTAAAAAAATACGAACTCGTAATAAATCTTTAAAAATAATTATTTTAATGGGTTATAGATTAAAGTTACTAAACTAATTAATTATTTAACGAAATCGACATGGACATAATGGGTAGCAATCAGTACCATCGAATCTAAATAGCATAATGAAAATAAATAAAGTTCAATATTTTATTGAGTCGAATAATTTAAAATTATTGTATTAATAATATTTTTAAAATAATACAAATTATTTTAAATAATTTAATCGTACAACTTATTTAACTAAATTGCTATGAATAAGGATAGCGATTTAAGATTTAAAACAGTAAACTAAATTATGTGTAGTTAAGTAATTATCGTCTCAAAAGAAAATATATTAATAATAGTAATTAAATATTTGTTTATAAGTGATAATTATTTTATTATTTATTAATTGTTAATTATGATCTATATTATTAATGTAAGGTAGGATTTAAATGATTTTATCACATGAATAGTTTAATATTTATTATTGTTGAAATTTAATAGTGATATATATATTAGGCATTTAGTTGCATGCATTTCTACTCGAATAAAATTATACTTATCTATAATTTTATGTCCTCGTTCAGATTAGGATCATTGGTCGCAACTGCAAGTTTGAAATATCCAGGTCCGTATAATTATTCAAAATGTTATATTTTCCCTAGTGGCAGCCCTGGTTGGCCTGAGTCAGATTCAACCACCATGCACAGAGTGTAACCAGGATCAAGGAATTGACTCAGTCCGACACGGGCTACGCCCTTCATAATCAAATAATGGACATGATGGACTAACCCATCAGCCAATAAATTAGACATGGCAGATTGGACTCGCCAGCCAATTACGGACATGGTGGATTGGACTCACCAGTTGATAATGGACATGGCGGATTGGACTCGCCAGCCGGTAATGGACATGATGGATTGACCCATCAGCCAATAAATTGGACATGGCGGATTGGACTCACCAGCCAATTACGTACATGGTGGATTGGACTCACTAGCCGATAACGGACATGGCGGATTGGACTCGCTAGCCGGTAATGGACATGATGGACCGATCCATCAGCCAATAAATTGGAGATGACGAATTGGACTCGCCAGCCAATTACGGACATGGTGGATTGGAGTCACTAGCCGATAACGGACATGGCGGATTGGACTCGCCAGCTGGTAATAGACATGATGGACTGACCCATCAACCAATAAATTTGACATGGTGGATTGGACTCACCAGCCGATAACGGACATGGCGGATTGAACTCGCCAGCCGGTAATGGACATGATGGACTGACCCATCAGCAAATAAATGGGACATGGCGGATTGGACTCTCCAGCCAATTACGGACACGGTGGACTGACCCATCAGCCAATAGATGGACATAGTGGACTAACCCATCAGCCAACTAATGGACATGGTGCATTGGACTCACCAGCCGATAACGGACATGGCAAATTGGTCTCGCTAGCCGGAAATGGACACTAACACGGAATTGCCTCCGTAGGTTAGCAGCTGGAACTAAAGACTAAGAGACGACAAGGTGGTTCTTCTGCCGACTTAGGTGGTGAACAGATAATAAGCAGACTTCTCTTTTTACTTTTCTTGTGTTATAAATGTGGCTATGGGAAACGGTACAAGACTGTGGGATAATTACTTCGTGCATTGTCATTTGAAACATAAGTTCTTTTGAGTTAGAAATGCTAGACTTATTTGCTTTCATGTTATTCATGTAACCTTTTAAGTAACACCCGGTCCGGTTAGGACTGGTCGTTATAGGGTTGGTTTTGTTAAATATTGAATAACATCTGGCCAGCAAGGCCCACAATGTCGTGAAAAATGGCGGGTTGTTATAGTAGTATCATGTGAGTCAAGATTAGTACTACAAATCGGTACGAGACGACAGGTCACACACCACTGAAGAGCGAACGAGACACGTGTCGAACCTCATTATGAGTCCTCTTAGACTTGAGGGGAGACAGTGGTTCTTTGGGTCGTTTGAACCCTGCCCGTTTAGAAGTGCGTGACTAGTACAGTATTGAGAAACACATGCCTACTGTTCACTAATTGAATTAGAGCTACTTAGGAGCCATTTCTGAGATTCGTCTCTATTTTTACTCTCTTCTATTGTATGTTTGATATATTGTATGTAGGACAGGTTAAGTGGCATTTTATCGGATCCCATTTAACTCGGGCCATCTAGTCGAACAGATTTCCTGATTAATAACCCTCGAGGATGAGATCCCTTGTGAACAATTTTGAAAACTAGATCCATCACAAGTTGCCTTCGGGCCTATTATATAAATCCCTACCCAGCCCTACACACACACACACACACACACACACACACACATATATATATATATATATATATATATATATATATATATATATATGTGGTTTTCGCGTTTTCAGTGAGACAAGAGATGGAGAAACCAACAACACGTACCATGAGCGGATTACATGATAGTCAAATCGGCTTTGGATTAGTGCAGTGGACTGTTCAATTCCTGTGGGATCTTGACAACTCCGCGTTTGAGTTCCTCACACCCGGAGAACGTGGAGCTTTATGGGTACTGTTAAGTACAGCTCATGTTTGGACTTGTGGTTTAAAGGGTACTAAAGGCGACTGCCTGAGAGTACTCGGCCTTCGTGCTCAAGGCCAGGAGAAATATGGAGGTAAGGAGTGGGTTAGGAATTGAGACCAAAAAATGAAGTAAGAAAATGCCGAGAGAGGCATCAACAGCAACAGATTAGTTAGTTCGGGATGCTACCAGGTTTGCAGCCCAGTGGCTCCTCAGTAGGTACACTTCAGAGTGTTCACAAGGAGTATCTGATATTTTCTTTCATATGAGAGTTTGCTCTCATAGCCAGCTTGTTATAGTTATTTTATTTTCTGGACCAGTGGCGACGCGCATGCACAACAAATATTCATATTCATACATACAATATGTACGTCCTCACATCCTCTATAGTACACCTGTCACAATACTCAAGTGATAAAAGGAATGGTTAAGTTAGTGCCACAAATTTCAGAAAGGTACTATATTATGCAATACCCTCATACTCCGTACTACCTCAGGGTTTGAAGAAGTACTAGTGAGGTCCATACATGTGTAAAAGTTATAAACCCTCTTATCTATAAATATAGACTTTGGAGAGGCTTTAATACTTAGTTTCTAGATCTTGTTTTCGAAAACCTTTAAGGGATCTTAACTTTAACATTTTATTAAACCTGTGTAGAAAATATAGCTAAATGGCCCGACATTGGATGGATGCGATAAAATGCCGCCGATGCCGTCCTACATATAAAACATGGTTAAATCCGACACTTAGGGAGTCAAGCAGAGATCAAGCAAAGGAAGAGTCCTAGAGACCTGTGGTCCAAGCTCCAAGCACATCGACACATCTATGCTGAGTTTGGAATCCGTAACCTACATCAAAACCCACTACTAAGTAAAATACTGACATCCCTATATGATGCATGCTCGTGCTGTGTGCTCACAGCACTAATACATCCTAATAAATAAGACAATGCTAAATTTACCTACAACTAAACATCTAGCACACAAATCTAGACATAATAAATAAATAAGTAATAAACAAATAATAAATAGAAAATAAATACATTCATGAATAAATAGATAAATAATAAATACATGAAAATAACAATACTCTAATTATAAAGTAATAATATAATTATGCTATATAAATACATGGTTAAGTATGAGTAAATATCTCATATACTCGTGTTAGTAAATATATAAATAATTAAAAAAATTAATGCATAGTTATTCTATAAAGAATTAAATAAATAAACAATTAGTTAATTTTAATTAATCATGAAGAATTATAGTATCATAGTTATCCAATATGGAATATGTAATTAAATAAAATTAAATAATAACATACACACAACGAACTAATATATATATATATATATATATATACGTGTGTGTGTGTGTCTATATACAATTTAGTAAACATAAATAAGACTATTATTAATAAGTAAATATAACATTAATAGTAACAAATAATCATGTAAATATTCATCATTTACGATAAACATATAAATAAAATAAATAAACAATAATGAATGAATAAATAAACAAATAAAAACACTCGTACCATCAAAATATGCTAAATATTAAGATTATACATTTTAACTAATGTACGGGTTCTCGAATTACCAAAAATAATAATAAAACGGTTGAAAATGAGCTAAACCGAACTGAACCAAGTCAACCTAGTCGAGTCGACCGGGTTGAGCCGAGTTTACTCAACTAAGTCAAGCTACAATGCTAGGACAGGTAGCTGGATGAGGAGACGTGCTCGGGCTTGACCACAGACATGAATGGGTGAACAAGACTCGGGCTTGCGGACTTGACGTGGGTGGATAGATGTGACAAGGGCAAACGGATCCGACGGGGTGGTTGCGATCAACAGCCTAGGTGATGAGGAAGATGGTGGTGGTGATTGGCAAAGTCTAGTTGTTGGCTAGCCGAAAATAGACTGAAAAGGGGTAGAATTGCCGCTGAGCGTGGCAGTGATCATGGCCACGATGGCAACCATGGGTCTCAAAATGATGATCTTGGCAGGATGAAGCTATGTGGGTTATTGGATCGGCTGGAGGTGGCTCACCAGTGCAAGAAAACAGCTCTAATAGTAGCGACAACAAAGGAAACTGGCTGCAAAAACATTGTTGCTGGTGGTCATGAGAGGTATGGATAGTAAGCTGGCTGCATGGCAGTCATGGGAGTGTCGGTTCGGTGGCTGGGGGATGGCCGGATGTAAAGACCCGGAATATATATATATATATATATTCGACGCGGTGGGATCGAACGTTGGTATCCATGAATTTGTTTAAATTATTTACCCGCTACCCGGTTAATTATTAATTACCCGGTCAAGTGGAAAGTATTAGTTAACCGGTTAAGTATTTTTACCCGGTTAAGTAAACCATACCATTTAACCGTTTAAACTAGTAAAGTGAACCATACCATTGAAGAGGTTGAGTGAAAAGGTTAAGTGAACCGTGCTAATTACCCAATTACCCGGTTAAAGGAATTATTGTGAAAGGGTGCTTCCACAAACCCTAGCCGTCATTTATTCTTTATAAAAGGAGAAGGGGTCGTTGAACCTAGGAAATACCAATGGATGATGGGGTGGGAGAATTTAATGAAGGGGTCGTTGAACCTAGGAAATACCAATGGATGATGGGGTGTGGGAATTGAATGAGGGGTCGTTGAACCTAGGAAATACTAACGGATGATGGGGTATGAGAATTTAATGGAGGGAATGGTTGAAGTGTATATATATGTAGGAGGAGGGAGTATTTCATCCCTCATCTCCATCCCAGGCGACATCCCCATTACTGTATTAGGGTTCACGGGTCACAGTCAGACGTAATCACAAATCAGGTACGTATAATAGATAGAACATCATACTTTCCTTGTTGGTAGCCTAGGTCGGCCTGAGCCCAGATTCGACTACCATGCACCGAGTGCAACCGGGGTCGATGAATTGACTCAGTCCGACACTGGGTCGTGTTATGTACGTGAATTTTGTAATGCATAGACATTGTTTTGGAGTAGTGATAGCCACCCCATAAAAAGGCTACGGCCGGGGTGAGTGAGGCACAGCGATTCCTCCATCGCACTGGAGTGTAGTGATAGCCGTCCCATAAAAAGGCTACGGCCGGGGTGTGTGAGGCACTGGCACTGGAGTGTAGTGATAGCCACCCCATAAAAAGGCTACGGCCGGGGTGTGCGAGGCACTGGCACTAGAATTGGTAGTGAGAGCTTCCCCACAAACGGGGCATAGCAATCACCTGAGTGCAGTGATAGCCGCCCCACAAAAAGGCTACGGCCGGGGTGTGCAAGGCATTGGCACTGGAGTGTAGTGATAGCCTCCCCATAAAAAGGCTACGGCTGGGGTGTGCGAGGCACTGGCACTAGAATTGGTAGTGAGAGCTTCCCCACAAATGGGGCATAGCAATCACCCGAGTGTAGTGATAGCTACCCCACAAAAAGGCTACGGCCGGGGTGTGTGAGGCACTGGCACTGGAGACGGTAGTGGTAGCCTCCCCACAAAAAAGGCTACGGCCGGGGTGTGCGGATCACAGCGGATACCTCCTCCGCATTGTTTTGGAGTATAGCGGAATCGCTCCACCGCATATTAAAATAAACATAAGGAAATAGTGGAATGTACTTGTTTTGTTTTATCTATTATACTACTTAGTGTTGTAATCACTAACGCGGAATTGCCTCCGCAGGTATGCAGATACGAGATTAGGTGATTGACATCCAGAGTATGGAGCAAAATAAATATGAGGACTCCTTTTTTTGTTTAATTGAGAAATAAGTGTGGCTGCTGGGAAACGGTCCAAGACTGTGGGATCTTTATATATGTTTTTGTTAAATAAAAAATGTTAGTCATATTTACTTAATTGTGAGTAACACCTGGCCAGCTAGGCCGACAATATCGTGAAAAATGGCGGGGCATTACACCGGAACTTGCCGGCGGCAAGTCGATGTGGCAACAGTACTAGGGTAGTAAATCTTTGAAAATTGGAGAAAAATAATTGAAAATGGGAGAAAAACTTCCAAACGGATACTAAATGCTACAACGGTTTAAATCTAGACGTAATTGACTAAGACATAAAAATCATCTATACACCTCATGCACACACTGATAATTCATGCTCACTTGTAGCTTAATTAAGGCTATCATCTACATGTCAAGCATACTTGGCAACCATAACATGCTCATACGACCATCTGGGCCCTATACTCATGGCCTGAAAACTGGTCTAGCACGAAGCTGGGTTTTACAACCATTAGTCCTTATAAACATTTTTCCCTCGAAATTTCTCACATCAACTGTGATTGGAGGACTCAATTGAAGATGTCATTTCACTAGCAAGCTGGCAGCTCTCCTTCGAAAGCTAGCTGCACATGGCCCAAATGGACCAATATGAAGCTAGAACTCTAAACACTGGTGAAGCTCGCTAACTCCTCACAAATCTAGCAGGACATACTACATGTGATCGAATCATCTTGTGAAACTAGCTATACATACGGAAATCATCTAATTGGACTAACCATACATATTTGAATCGTCTCATTGGACTAGTTCCTAGGGTTATTGCAAACTATGGAGGCTGAAATGAAATTACCTCAGCTGAAAAACCTAGGTTCACCCCTAAGAATCTACCGGGTAGTCAAGAAGGTACTCTAAAGGACTACAGGGTACTAGTCTTGGCTACATCCAAAAAATTATGTCACTGAGACGTATGCGACCTAACATCTACCCATGTTTGCCTGATTCTCACCAATGTGACTTGTCAACTATGTGTTTCCCCAAGGCTCTCTGCTCCTGGTCATGTCCTCCTATTCTTGCTAGCATATGGTGAGACACGGATACTAGGTAAAAGTGTATTCAAATGAGCTCTATGGCTCACTGTCGCCAGCCTAGGTCAATCACTTAGGTGTCCCTGAAATAGGAATTGGACTGCTCACTATATGCTAGCTAACTTTGTCCCGAGTCAAATATCTCACTTTGTTCTATAATGGAATAAGGACAACTGCTATGACTCTACTAATGTGGCAACATTGTCGGAGTGATCGTGGCCATGATGGTCGTCATGAGTATCAAAATGAAGATCTCGGCAAGATGAAGCTGCGTGGGTAGTTGGATTGGCCTGAGGTGGCTAGCTAGTGCAAGAAAATGGCTCGAACGGTGGCAGCGGCAGTGGAAATCAAATGCAAAAACACTATTGACTGTGGTCGTGAGAGGTATGGATAGAAAGCTGGCCGCGAGGTGGTCATGGGGGTGCCGGTCAGGTGGCCGGGGAAAGCCCGGAACTCACCGGTGGTGCCAGGGGACTAAAACATTGAATATGGGAGAAAAATCATTGAAAATTGATCGGTGAAAGCTAGGGCTGATATGGACGGCTTAGATCTAGCCATGTAGCATAATCTAAATGTGTGATAACTTATGGCCTAGTCGGGCCAAGTATGGCTATATGCAATATGTATATGGATGGAAAGTTCGGTTCAAGATCGTTCAAAGTCAAAACTGACTTAATTCCTAAAAGTGACTTTATAGGCAAGAATCGAGGCAAGAAGGCCAAATAGGCTTCGAAACGTGAACTCAATGTGTGAAAATTTGTGACTCAAATCAACCTGGGCTCACAGTGGTAATCCGGTGACCGAAATCCCTATGATGTATGCAAATGATATACCCTGAAAATCCTAAATGGAAACTAAATGCTACAACAGTTTAGATCTTGGCCTAAAGGACTAAGACATATAAATCATCTTTATACCTTATGCATGCACTGATAACTCAGGCTCTGCTATAGCCAAACTGAAGTTTTCATCTACATGTCGATCATACTCAGCAAATATAACATGGCATACGGCCATGTGTATCCCATACTCATGGCCTAAAAACTAGTTCGGCTCAAGCTTGCTCAAACTGACTCGAGGCTGCCCGAACCAATAAAACTACAAATGGGTAAAACCCTAAGCTAAAGATGGGTTTAATAACATCTCTTCCTTATAAAAATTTCATCTTTGAAATTTCTCACATCAACTGCGATCGAAGGACATAACTGAAGATGCCATTTCGCTAGCAAACTGGTAGCTCTCCTTCAAAAATTAACTGCACGTAGCCCAAATGGACCAACAAGAAGTTGGAACATAGAACATTGATGAAGCTTGCTTGCTCCTCATAAATCTGGCAGGATAGACTACATGTGATCAAATCATCTCATGAAACTGGCTGTACATACTATAATCATTTGACTGGACTGACCATACTTGCTCGAATCATCTCGCTGGATTGGCTCTAGGGTCAATGCAAACTATGGGAAATAAAATGCAATGAACTGGGTAGAAAAACCTAGGTTCACCCCTAAGGGTCTATTGGATGGTCAAGTAGGTACTCTTAAGTATTGTACGCTACTAGTGTTGGCTACATCCACAAAAACTATGTTGGTGCGAGGTATGCGACCTAACATCTACCCATGTCTCCCTGATCCTCATCAATGTGACAAGTCAATGACGTATACTCTCAGGGCTCTTTGCTCTAGGTTCTACGACAATACTAGGGTGTCCTCCTATTCCTGCTAGCATATGGTGGACACAAATATACTAAGTAAGAGTGTATCCTAATGAGCTATATGGCTCACTGTCACAAGTCTAGGTCAATCACTCAGGTGTTCCTACAAGTGGAGCTAGACTGCTCACTAGGTCCTAGCTAACTCAGACCCAAATCAAGTATCTCACTTTGTTCCATAATGGAACAAGGACAGCTGTTATGACTCTACTACATGCTATGTCTCTCATAACTATCTATACAACCACTAACTGCTGGTAAAGGGGGCTCTCTGTTATGTAATGGTGGCGAGAACACTTGTACATGTACAACGTGTCTCAAAGAGTACAAAAATATACTCTACATGGAACTGTTGGATTCTCATATGGTTTGTGGCATATGTACCACTCAACGTTTGCTCATTTCAACCATCTGGTAGATTGATGGTAGAATTAGTATATCTGGAAGGATGAGTGTGAAAATGTTCAGCTTTGTCTGGTGTCTATGGTCACATGGAAGAGATTGGATCTCCTGTAAAAAGTTGGTTACACTCCTCTAGGGCTCTAACTAGGTGTCTCATCCTCATATTCTGATATCAGATGTGTTGGGAGACTACACTAAGCTAAAAAATTTTACTAGGTACATATATCACTCTATCTGTGGTGATGTGAGGACCTCCATCTAGGTCACAATGGGGTAATGAAACTCTGTATAGGATACTGGGTGGCTCAAACAGATGGGTAGGCCCATGGACATGTCTCTAAGATCATCATGATTGGACTTTGCCATAGGTGGCCAACCTATGGAACAATCAATCAATGACGAGTCTAAGAGATGACTCCTAACTTTCTCTAGTTTAATCAACTAACAATAGGCATGCATTTCTCAAAACTGTACTAGTTACACACTTCTAAACTGATGGGGTTCAAACGACCAAAGGAACCACTATTTCCCTCAGCCTATGGTGACTAATAGCAAGGTTCGACACATGTCTCATCTGCCGTTCAATTGTGTGTGACATATCGTCCAGTACTGATTTGTAGCACTTATCTTGATTCACATGAATACTATTACTATTGTAGACTCTCAAGCAAAGCTATAAGTCAAGATGAGCATACACTGGTGTCCCTCTATTTGGTCAACATGGTCTGGTTTGCCTCAAGTCTATGTGTGCTTCGCTCCCAAACTAGGGTTAAATCATGATCTCAAAACTGGTCTGCCATCGGCTACATGTATTGTAAACCCTAAACAATACCACAAAGGTACCTCCTACACTCGAGGCAAATGGTTAATCCTATGCCTCTAGGTAAGGACCTAATCGTACTGGCAAAGCAGCAGGAAAATACTCTCTCCCTTAAGGACACTCCCTCCCTGAACCCACCATCTAAGCCAAAGGCTATAATGCGAATCACACTCTTCTTGCTGGCTAAGGTCATAGTACATGTTTTACCATCTGCATGATATTTATACCTTGGCTATAGCCCATACATATGTTGTCATGTTGACTAAACAATCAAACCATTGTGGCCCTCCCATCTGGAAATCATACTGTCCTGCTCTCTGATTCTGTCCATCTACATTCCTGAAAGACTATCACTAACACTATCTTGTCCAAATTACATTCCTGAAAGACTATCACTAACACTATCTTGTCCAAATTACATTCCTGAAAGACTATCACTAACACTAAGGATGTCAGGTCAAGGAAATGCTATGCAAGATGGCTAGTGAAGTCAATCATGTGTCATCACATCCAAATAATTCCAATGCACCAAACTTTCCTCTCCCAACTGATGTTACCGTAGTTATATCTTGTCCTCAATCTTTGAGCCTACTTTGCTCTGAATACTATGACATGCGGTCTCTGTGCAAGGCTAAGAATATCATCAAGTAGTTGTCGTCCTATAGGATGAAGTAACTACTTGGCCTTTGCTTTCACAATAACTGCTCACTTGGATGGCGGTAGTGCATCATGAATGGTGGTTGTACATCACGGACAGTGGTAGTGCCCATTTGGTCGGTACTAGTGCATCACGGTCGGTTGTTGGCCAACTCGGACATTGGTTGTGCATCACGGACGGCGGTTGTGTTACTCGGACAGTGGTTGTGCAAATCGGACGGAAATTTTGTAACACAGATTTAAGTGCTGAAGTCTGATTCTGATCATGTTATTGATGAACCCATTACTATCTCTGACATGTTTATCTCCATGGGCCTATCTCCCCAGAGGTCGCTGCTATCAACTCAGCTAGGCTATCCAACCATGAGTGCTTTATCCAGAGGGCGTCTTGATCATAGCGGTGACACATATGATGGTGATCTAATGTTAAGCCTACACTTATCTCCTGCAATCTGGGGTGATTGCTTCTATAAGTGCTGATTGCATTTCAATAGCAATCACTGATATGGCCCTAGTAAATCAAGTGACATTCGGTCAGCTGACTAAATTTGTGGTCAATGGTAATCTCGTTCATTCTCAATGTGTTCATGCCTTTGTCTGTTGAAGAGTAACCAACAATACTGTTGGGAGAGACATACACTAGTGGAAGAGGGGGAGGTGGTGATGTGTCCATGGGACTGTAGATCAACCTCACTACTCATCCCCATCCATTGTTATCTCGTAGAAGTGGTCCACCCTAGTCATCTACCCCAAACTCTCATCTGCGCTCCAAGTGTTCCAAGCGCTTAAGTGGATCTGCTGCGGTAGCTACTGTAACGACCCGCCCGAACCGGACCAGATGTTACCTAAAAATATAGCTAATGTAAATGTAAATATAGCAAATAGTCCTGCAATATATAATATAAATCATAACATTAAATCATGTTCTCTAAAATTTAAAATAATCGTCCCACAGTCTCAGACCGTTTCCCATAGCCACACTTATAACACAAGAGAATAATAAGGAAGTCAAACTTTATTATCGATTCACCATACCTGGGTTGGTAAAAGAACCACCAACCACACTTCTATTCTTTAGTCCCAAAGCTGCTCACCTACTGAGGCAATTCCGCGTTAGTGATAAAACCACTAAGCTGCATAATTAAATGAAACAAGTCAATATAATCCCTATTATCATTTCACTAGTTATTATTATTATTATTACACAAGTAAATAGTAATTATCCCTCAGGTCATTCTAAGATTAATAAAATTGTCCCCAACTCATTTTGAGATTAGAAAACGTCTCCCGGCTCATTCTGAGATTAGGTGGTCTCCCAATTCATTTTGAGATTACTCATGGTCACCCAATTCATTTTGAGGTTAAAAATCGTCTCCCAGCTCATTCTGAGATTAGGTGGTACCCCCAATACATTTTGAGGTTAGTCATGGTCTCCCAGTTCATTCTAAGATTAGAAAATTGTCTCCCAGCTCATTCTGAGATTAGAAAACGTCTCCCAGCTCATTCTGAGATTAGGTGGTCTCGCAATTCATTTTGAGATTAGTCATGGTCCCCCAATACATTTTGAGGTTAAAAATCGTTTCCCAGCTCATTCTTAGATTAGGTGGTCCCCCAATTCATTTTGAGGTTAGTCATGGTCTCCCAATTCAATCTGAGATTAAAAAATTGTCTCCGAGCTCAGTCTAAGATTAGAAAACGTCTCCCAGCACATTCTGAGATTAGGTGGTCTCCCAATTCATTTTGAAACTAGTCATGGTCCCCCAATTCATTTTAATGTTAAAAATTGTCTCCCAGCTCATTCTGAGATTAGGTGGTCCCCTAATTCATTTTGAGGTTATTCTTGGTCTCCCAGTTCATTCTGAGATTAGAAATTGTCTCCCAGCTCATTATGAGATTAGAAAACGTCTCCCAGCTCATTCTAAGATTAGGTGGTCTCCTAATTCATTATAAGATTAGTCATGGTCCCCCGATTCATTTTGAGGTTAGAAATCGTCTCCTAGCTCATTCTAATATTAGGTGGTCCCCCAATTCATTTTGAGGTTATTTATGGTCTCCTAGTTCATTCAGAGATTAGAAATTGTCTCCCAACTCATTCTAAGATTAGAAAACGGCTCCCAGCTCATTCTGAGATTAAGTGGTCTCCCAAATCATTTTGAGATTTGTCGTGGTCCCCAATTGATTTTGAGGTTAGTCCCTACAAAGGCTACTAATTTAGGAAAATATAACATTTTATAGCATTCAAAATAATTATACGGACAATACAACATTTTAATTAATTATAAGCACACACACATAGTAACACACATAATAATTTTCAAGATGCGGCCCCGTGTCGGACTGAGTCAATTCCTTCACCCCGATTGCATTACAGCGCATGGTGGTCGAATCTAAGCTCAGGCCAACCAAGGCTGCCAACAAGGGAAAGTACAATATTTCAATTGATTATATAGACCATACAACATTTCAAATGATTATACGGACCTGAATATTTCGAACTCACAGTTGTGACGAAATGATCCTAATCTTAACCAGAATATAAAATTATACATAAGTATAATTTTATTTTAGTAGAAATACATGCAACTAAATGTCTAATATGTGTGTGTGTGTGTGTATATATATATATATATATATATATATATATCAATATTAAAATTTTGACAACATATGATGAACAATTCAAAAATATTAAATATTAAATTTTCAATAAATCTAGTGAGATAATTGATTATCTAACTCATAATTAATACCTAACAGTTGATAAAACAATTATTACTAATAAAAGTATTTAATTTTCCTTTGCGGTGATAATTATTTAACCCGAATCTTGATGATTTAGTTGATAGTTATAATTCTTAATCGCTATTATTATTTACAGTAATTTAATTAATTAAGTTGTTCAATTAAATTATTTAAAATAATTTATAATATTTAAAATCATAAATATTATTAATACAATTATTTTAAATTATTTGACAAAATAAAGTTTCGAATTTTATTTATTTTCATTATGCTATTTAGGTTCGATGGGAGTGATTGCTACACGACTATAGTTTAATAACCCATTTTTTACATTACTAACTCGTTATTCAAATAATCACTTTATTTACCTAATATTAAATTTAATATGGTAAAAGTAAAATCTTTCTTTTATTAATTACTTATAACCCTCTGATTTAATTAATCACTTGATTTACTTAGATTAATTATCGACCGTTTATCATTAACGTATTTTTATTACTCATGGCGATTTCATACAATCATTAGTTAGTTTAGTAACTTTACCCATAACCCATTAAAATAATTGTTTTTAAGGATTCATTACGAGTTCGTATTATTTTGAACACGATTTGGTATCGAGTCAACCAGTATTTACAGAATTGCCACCGCCCTTCATCATCATCTTCTTCTTCTTCCCGTGACCAGTTTTCTCTGCACCAAAACCAGACCTTGGCACCACCACTGGTCACGTCCTTTTTCAATTCCCCAGCAACCCAATTGAACAACCATCTAAACATCCTAACCAAGCATCAACAACGAATTAAAACCGCCATAGATGAAGCCTAAAGTCCACGTTTTAAAGCTGCTACCAAGGCGACCTTCCCGCACCCAAAAACAAGTCTTGGCGTCTTCTTCTTCAACCCTAAACCAGATCACTTCCTTCCCTAACTGCTTCCCTTCCCTAGCAATCCAATTGGAAGCCTAAAGCTCGTGCCTTTCACCAACTATCCACGTCCAACTCTGTTCTGCACCAAGACGCGACTTCTGGCCAGCAGCACCACCGAGACTGCAAATTTAACTCCGTCCGGCCAGCAGCACTACCGGGAACTCTTCCCTTCTCCCTGCACGACAAAACAACGTCAAGGGCAAGCGCTGTGAGCATGCACAGCGTGAGCCTTGGACGTCAAAGTGGTATAGATGTCTGGAATTCCTCCACAGCACTGTTCCCTACAACTCCGCCCATAACCTGCTGTAATTCCGCCACCACTTGGAAACCAGAGCCATGGCAAGCCTTCCCTTCAACCCAGCAACTAGAGGGGTCGTTGCGGGTCTGAGGGGAAGCCTTTCAAAGTTGTTTACAATTGCCCATCTCGCCAACAATTTGCACCCGTCGGCCATGGACGGGATTTCAGTTTTCCAGTTTAGTTTAGTTCTTTTCTTTCTTTTTGATTTGAGACTTTAGTTACATGATTAACAAGCTTACTATCAATTAAAAGGAACAAGCATGCAAACTAAGAATAGGGAGATAAGAAGGATAACTAAGAAAGGAAGAAGCCCCCGATAAGGAAGAGGAGAACTAGGCGGCTAAGGTGAGGAAGACGCCCTTACACGTGTATGTCAAAAATGACGTCCCCTTTCAAATTTATAAGAATGAAAATGATGGCTAGGGTTTGCGAAAACACGCCTAGACTCGTATTTCATTTAACCGGGTAAATAATAATATGGGTAAAAAAGTAACCGGGTAAAGAATATAAGACGTTCGGTCCTTCCCGGACAGCGTTTGGTCCTTCCCGGACAATGTCCGCGTCCATTTTTTTTTCACGGTCTTTCCAATCTCCCCAACTTAGAAATATTTCGTCCCCAAAATATCATAACAGGCAATTGAACAATTATGATTAACTTTGTTTGTTTTTCTTCGGGATCAGTTCATACTACTACAATATAAAGCTCCTATGCCACAAACAGGTTAAAGTATTTCCTTACCATTTCTTGTTCAGTCTCCCTTGTAGCTTCCTCTGACCCTTGATTTTTCCACAATACTTTTACCGATGTCATTATTCCTCTTGATAGGATGCGGATCAGCTTTTCCTGGTAGGTTAAATTTGATTGTAGCTCTAAGTCTTCAAAATTGGTGATGATATGATCCTCATCCTGTACATATTTCTTCAGCATTGAAACATGGAAAACATTGTGTACTCCAGCTAGGCTTTGTGGCAATGCTATTCTATATGCACAATTTCCAACTCGATCCAGGATTGGAAACGGTCCTATGAATCTTGGCATCCACTTCCCTGATATTTTAAATCCGATCACCCCCTTCGTAGGAGACGTCTTTAGGTACACAATCTCCCCAACTTGGAACTCTAGGTCGTTCTTCAAGTATCAGCATAGCTCTTTTATCGATCTTGAGCTGCCTTAAGTCTTTGCTGAATGAGTTTCACCTTTTCAGTTACTTTCCTCACCATCTCTGGCCTGACTAGACTGCCTCAGTAGACTCTAGCCAGCACGATGGAGATCTTCAGGGTCTACCATATAAGGCTTCAAATGGTGCCATCCCTATACTGGCTTGGTAAGAGTTATTGTAGGTGAATTCAGCCAAAGCTAAGTGGTTCTCCCAGTCACCTCCCCAGTCAAGAATGCAAGCTCTTAACAAATCTTCCAAAATTTGAATAGTCCTCTCACTTTGACCATCAGTTTGGGGATGGTATATTGTACTCAACTTAATTTGATTTCCCATGGCTTTTTGGAAAGC
The DNA here is from genome assembly GCA_033002965.1 of Piper betle. NCBI lineage: Eukaryota > Viridiplantae > Streptophyta > Magnoliopsida > Piperales > Piperaceae > Piper > Piper betle. The sequence continues at coordinate 85,346 of JAURVB010004396.1, forward strand.
TTCCCAGAAATGTGAGGTGAATAGGGAATCGTGGTCGGAGACTATCTCCTTTAGAATCCCATGCAATTTGACAATATTGTCAACATATAATCTTACCAGGTATTCTGCCGTTCTCATTGATTTCGTGGGGATGAAGTGAGCTACCTTAGTTAGTTGGTCCACAACTACCCATATGGAGTCATGCTTCTTTTGAGTTCTTGGGAGCTTTGAAATAAATCACATGTGACACACTCCCATTTTCACTTTGGTATTTATAAAGGTTGCAATAGTCTTCGAGGTAGTTGATGTTGGCCTTTGATCTGTTGGAAAATTTGACACTTAGAGACAAAATTCACAACATCCCTCTTCATCCCAATCCACCAATAGGTTCGCTTGAAATCCTGATACATTTTAGTAACTCCAGGGTGTATCGAGAACTTTGAGCGATGAGCCTCCTCCAAGATATTCCGCCTCAGTGCATTATCCTTGGGTACACACAACCTTCCTCTAAATCTGTTCACACTATTTGAATCAACTCCAATCTCAGAAATCTTGTCCAACATTTTATTCAGCTCCTCATCACCCATTTGTGCTAGCTTCACACGTTCAACAAAATCATTGGAAACAACCAAATTTGCCAATAAGCCTGTTAATTGCTCCACCGGGTTGATAGCTACCACTTCTGCTGACATGGCCCAAAGTCTAGCTAGCTGCTGACTTTTGTCCACTTTGCCCTTTCAACTCAATGTGTCGGCTACCACATTCGCTTTCCCTAGATGGTATAAGATTTGGAAGTCGTAGTCCTTCAAATATTCTATCCACCACCTCTGTCAAAGGTTAAGGTCATTTTGGGTGAAGATATACTTCAAACTTTTGTGGTCAATGAAGACTTCGAACTTGGTCCCATACAAGTAGTGTCTCCAAATCTTCAGAGCAAAAACCATTGCTGCCAATTCCAAGTCATGGGTTGCATAATTTTGATCATGAATCTTCAATTGACGAGAGGCATAGGCCACCACCTTACCTTCTTGCGTAAAGACGCATCCTAAACCCAACAAAGACGCATCGCTGAAGACTACGAATCCTTCATTACCATTTGGCAGTGTCAAAACTGG
>JAURVB010004398.1:0-27592 GCA_033002965.1 Piper betle
TTACTGTAAAAACCATGATTTTTATTAGAAGACTCGAACCTAAATATTATGAAATAAATATAGATGAACCAATATGGTTGGTTATCAAGTCGACCGGTCATGGTTCGACTTAAGGTCACCTACAAAATACCTATTCATGAATGGATGATGGGGTGTGAGAATTTAATGAAGGGGTCGTTGAACTTAGGAAATACCAATGGATGATGGGGTGTGAGAATTTAATGAAGGGGCTCGTTGAACCTAGGAAATATCAATGGATGATGGGGTATGAGAATTTAATGGAGGGAATGGTTGAAGTGTATATATATGCAGGAGGAGGGAGTATTTCATCCCTCATCTCCGTCCCAGGCGACCTCCCCATTACTGTGTGAGTATTTCATCCCTCATCTTATTTGTTTCCATTAGGATTCTTGCATGCAAGGTTTGTTGAAGACGGCCTACCAAGTTGCTAGATCTCCAGCGTCTTATGCATGGGGTTCCGGTTGATTGCTTAGTTGTTTTGTAAATAGACATGTTAATAATTAAATTATCAATTAGATAATGGGGATTTGGATGGGGATAATTAATAATTAATTATCATTATAATTGCTGAAAATTTAATAAGGAATGAAGACTAACATGAACTAATTACATCATTTAAAATTGATATTATATTAGTCATGTAAGGTTCATGTAGGTTCATGCAAAATAAAATTATACTAATGTATAATTTTATGCCCTCATTCAAATTAGGATTCGCGGGTCACAGTCAAACGAAATCACAAGTCAGGTACGTATAATAGATAGAACATTGTACTTTCCTTGTTGGTAGCCTAGGTCGGCCTGAGCCCAGATTCGACCACCATGCACCGAGTGCAACCGCGGTCAAAGAATGACTCAGTCCGACACGGGGTCGTATTATGTGCGTAAATTGTGTAATGCATCGACATTGTTTTGGACTAGTGATAGCCGCCCCATAAAAAGGCTACGGCCGGGGTGAGTGAGGCACAGCGATTCCTCCATCGCACTGGAGTGCAGTGATAGCCTCCCCATAAAAAGGCTACAACCGGGGTATGTGAGGCACTGGCACTAGAGTTGGCGGTGAGAGCTTCCCCACAAACGGGGTGTAGCATTCACCTGAGTGCAGTGATAGCCTCCCCATAAAAGGCTACGGTCGGGGTGTGTGAGGCACTGGCACTAGAATTGGCAGTGAGAGCTTCCCCACAAACGGGGCGTAGCATTCACCTGAGTGCAGTGATAGCCTCCCCATAAAAAGGCTACGGGTGGGGTGTGTGAGGCACTGGCACTAGAATTGGCAGTGAGAGCTTCCCCACAAACGGGGCATAGCATTCACCTGAGTGCAGTGATAGCCTCCCCATAAAAAGGCTACGGCTGGAGTGTGTGAGGCACTAGCACTAGAATTGGTAGTGAGAGCTTGTTAGACTGTTTGCAATGACGTGCAAGTATACACGGTCGAAACAAGTAGTATAATGATAAATTAGAGTATCATTCCCACAGAGAGATGAATTTCCTTAAATTAATTAAAGAAAATAAAATTAAGAACAAAACAGAAATAATTAACTTAACAGAATCTAAATACTAACTTAAATAAAAAGCGAAGTTAAATTTATCAAACTCGTTCTAGATTTCCCTTAATATGAATTTAATCTTCATCATATCTTACTCTTATCTTTTATTCCCTTGGATTGTCGATCTAGGATAATTATATGACATGGTGGCTCCCGCTCCTTCATGCTTCTATTATTTTGCCTTAATTTCTACCTCCCGGTGATAATTGATTAATCAACAAAATAATGCATTAAGATTTGCCTTACAATCGCATACGGTGTTGTGTATCTTCCGACCACAACGACAAACAAGTCAAAAGACTCGTCGTATGATGAATTATCAATGACTAACCTAATTAATTTCTCCCGAAATCTAATTAAACCTCATGATATAAGAAATAGGTGATCAATCTATTCTTAGCATTAAGAATATGATAATTCAAACAATACGATTGAATAAAAGAGTAAAAGCTTGAAATAAATTCAATTAAATCATGTTAAGTTCCATTCTTCTCTAGAACGAAAATAAGAGACTACTCTATAATAAAAATAGAAAACATTATAAAGAAAAAACTAATTTTTATTATAAAAGAAAAATAAATTACAAAAACTAAAACTACTACTTTCACTATACTCCGAAGCCAAGAGATGAGATATATTCAACAACAAATGACCACCTCTTTATATAGAAGTGGAGATACAAGAATTCGAAGAGGGTGTTCACAAATCGACGTAATCTAATTAATTATAATGTCCCTTTACATTTTCAACTGTTCGACTCCATTAAACACCATACATTGTAGCCATTGGGTGGTGCCAAGTGTCATGACTAATCAAATCCAAAGCTTAATTTATTCATATTTTTTTGCATTAAAACATCAAAGTTAAGCATATATAATAAAATATTAATTAACTAAAAAATAAAGTAAAATATTACTTAATTAATAATGTTTATACCCGGGAAGTACAAAATTATATTGAAAACATTGGGAAATATTATATATTTTAAACACTTAACACACCCCCAAACTTAAACTTTTGCGTGTCCCGAGCAAAATATCATAACCAACAAAATTTTACTACACAAAAAATACTTAGTCCCCATTATGTTCTCATATGAATCTCAATCAAACCCTCAAGAGTCAACAAGATGTCAATCAAATTAGAAATTCCCTTTCATTAATCACATCCAAAAGAAAGCTTTGTGTGTGTGTGTAAGATAATCCATTGGCTTATCAATCTCATCTGCAACCAAGAGAATACAATCAAGCACATGCTTAAATATGTTCACTTTTCGCTCCCATCTCCACTAATGTAGGTAATGCCAAATAATGGAATCAATAGGTCTTTATAGGTTATAACGGGGCCAGGGGCTAGGGACCAAAAATAGAATAGACAAGATAGAAAAATCAGAGGCTAATATGCACCCTAGAATTAAAAATCTTTTCCAAATATTGACATACATGTACAACAAATCCCCAAGCAATATGACACAAACTTCCTTAAATGTAGTATCGAAATGACCCAATATAAGAACTAACTTTGCTTTGATTTTCTATTGACTACCTACTACTTTTTCTTTTTTCCTTTTATTTCAAACCAGTGGAAGACTATTGCTTCATCTTGTGTTTACTGGTGGAGGATCATTGCCTCATCTTTTTCTTTTCTTTTTTTTTTTTTTTTTTTTTTTTTTTACAAAGCAAAGTACCAATAAAATCCACATTATCTTTTTAATCACCGCTCTATGACAAGAAATGCCTTCCCTCTATACTACTCAAAGTTTCATCCTTGTTAGAATTTAGAATGATTTCAAAACACTAGGGTGCTAGGACTCAAGCAGCAAGATATATTTTCAATAAAAAGGCCAAGGCTAAAATAAGGGTAATCAAACAAATATGTATAATAATGGCCATGAAATTGTGTACAAAGGATAATTTATATTAGGTAGGCTTGAAGAAAGGCCCAGACTCATCAAAAAGATGTCATGTTTGTCTGCTATAGTCCAAGCAATAGTTGACTTATGATCTTTTAGTATTTTAATCTGCTTCTCTTTCTGCAATATAGTTAGCTCTAAAGATATAATAATAGGAATAGTGTCATCAAGCCCTAAGAAATATACCTGAGATGTTTTGGAAGTTGTTTTAGCTCCAAAATAGGTGGTACTTCAATTGATGGCAGCAATTTGTGGAATGGTAGATCTGAGGTTTCCATAACTTTGAATCATTGAGGCAAAATTGGTTGTGAATCTAATACTTTAACCATCTCATCCACATCAATATCTTCTTCACAAAGAGAATTTATGGCTTTATGTAATGAATTACTAAACTGATCCCCTTTGCATCCGAGTAAGCTAACCAATGTATTGAGTTCATTTTCGTTATTTGGTTTTTCATCTTGTCCCCTAACTTCATTGGGTTGAGCTGCTTCTTGTAAACTAATACCACTCTGGGTTGTTATAGCTTTGTAATGCTCTTGACCATCATTCCTTGGTTGTTCTGGTTGGCTAGGAAGTACACCCTTGGGTCACTCACTTGGTTCCTTGTTTAATTGCACCATAATTTGTTGCATAAACTGTTGTTGTTGTTGTTGCTGATTCTGCATAAATTGTTGCATAGTTTGTTGCATGGTATTGATCATTTGGACTAAATCTAGTTGTTGTTATTGCTGAAAAGAAAGTGAAGGGGGTTGATAATGCTGTGATGGTGGTGGATTAGTGGGAACAGCAGCCGATTGTGAAGAATTATTCCATGAAAAGTTGGGGTTATTGCGCCAGCCCACATTGTAGGTGTTGCAACTAGATTTGGTCCAAATGTTCAATTCCATGCAACAAACCATGCAACAAACTATGCAACAATTTATGCAGAATCAGCAGCAACAACAACAACAGTTTATGCAACAAGTTATGGTGCAATTAAACAAGGAACCAAGTGAGCGACCCAAAGGTGTACTTCCTAGCCAACCAGAACAACCAAGGAATGATGGTCAAGAGCATTGCAAAGCTATAACAACCCGGAGTGGTATTACTTTACAAGAACCAGTTCAACCTAATGAAGTCAGGGGAAAAGATGATAAGCCAAGCAACGAACGTGAACCCAATACATTGGTTAGCTTACTCGGATGCAAAGGGGATCAGTTTAGTAATTCATTACATAAAGCCATAAATTCTCTTTGTGAAGAAGATATTGATGTGGATGAGGTTAAATTATTAGATTCACAACCAATTTTGCCTCAACGATTCAACGTTATGGAAACCTCAGATCTACCATTCCACAAATTGCTGCCATCAATTGAAGTACCACTTATTTTAGAGCTAAAGCAACTTCCAAAACATCTCAGGTATATTTTCTTAGGGCTTGATGACACTCTTACTATTATTATATCTTCAGAGCTAACTATATTGCAAAAGAGAAGCCGATTAGAAGTGAAGATACAAGAATTCGAAGAGGGTGTTCACAAATTAACGTAATCTAATTAATTATAATGTCCCTTTACATTTCCAACTGTTCGACTCCATTGAACACCATACATTGTAGCCATTGGGTGGCGCCAAGTGTCATGACCAATCAAATGCCAAGCTTAATTTATTCATCTTTTTCTGCATTAAAACATCAAAGTTAAGCATATATAATAAAATATTAATTAACTAAAAAAATAAAGTAAAATATTACTTAATTAATAATGTTTATACCCGGGAAGTACAAAATCATATTAAAAACATTGGGAAATATTATATATTTTAAACACTTAACAGAGCTTCCCTACAAATGGGGTGTAGAAATCACCTGAGTGCAGTGATAGCTTCCCCACAAAAAGGCTACGGCCGGGGTGTGCGAGGCACTGGCACTGGAGACGGTAGTGGTAGCCTCCCCACAAAAGGGCTACGGCCAGGGTGTGCGGATCACAGCGGATACCTCCTCCGCATTGTTTTGGAGTATAGCGGAATCGCTCCACCGCATATTAAAATAAACATAAGGAAATAGTGGAATGTACTTAATTTGTTTTATCTATTATACTACTTAGTGCTGTAATCACTAACGCGGAATTGCCTCCGCAGGTGTGCAGATACGAAAGTAGGTGATTGACAACCAGGGCATCGAGCAAAATAAATATGAGGACTCTTTTTATTATTGATTTGAGAAATAAGTGTGGCTACTGGGAAACGGTCTAAGACTGTGGGATCTTTATATATTTTTTTGTTAAATAAAAATGTTAGACATATTTGCTTAATTGTGAGTAACATCTGGCTAGCTAGGCCCACAATGTTGTGACAAATGGCCGGGTCGTTACAATTACCATTTTGTATGGGTCAAAACTGGTGCTTTAGAAATTGGTGTCACTCCAGGTGCTAGGTCAATGGCAAAATCCACTGCCCACTTAGGAGGAAGTTCGTGGACTAAATCCTCCCCCTAAACCAAATTGGCAAACACCAGTGCTTTCTTCTGGACAACAGACTCAGGAAAATATTGTCCATTGAAAGCTGTTACAAATTCCACCCAAGGAATGGACGAAATCTCCCGTTGATGGAACGCAGTCTTCTCCATGGATTTCCACCAATAGGATGCTTCCTCAGTAATGTCCATCCAGCTCTCCGCCTTCATTGGATCAGTCCCTCCAATGAATAACTCAGCTCCGTTCTTCCGGAATTTTTCTACATTGTATCGATCACTATCATCCCCAACTGGCAGTACTACTTGTCGGACTACCGGTGGCACTGGGTTTGGAAGTTCCCCTCGCTCGCCCAAGTCAGCTATCCCTACCCGCTCTTGGGCACTCCCTTGATCCCCATTTGGGACGCTACTAGGACCCGTAGCCAAATTTGGAGCTCCATTCCCTGTTACCAATCCCGGTAATCGTTGCGCTATGTTCTGAACCACCGAACTGGTATTATCTGAAGCCTGTGCTAGTCCCTGTATGGCCGCCAAAATTTGGCCTAACACACTCTCCATGTTCATGTCCGACTGCGCAGCTTAGCTCGACTTCCTTCGAGTGCCTGCCTTCTAAAATACTTAGGTTTGTTATTGAGTCCACTAATTCCCTAATGACATACCCCATTGGAGAAAGATAAATATTGGACTCTTCAACAAGGTACTTGAGTCATAAGATATGAGCTTTTGGGAAACCAGGCTCTAATACCACCTGTAACGACCCGCCATTTGTCACAACATTGTGGGCTTAGCTGGCAAGGTGTTACTCACAATTAAGCAAATATGTCTAACTTTTTTTTAACAAAAACATATATAAAGATCCCACAGTCTTAGACCGTTTCCCAGTAGCCACACTTATTTCTCAAATAAATAAAAAAAGGAGTCCTCATATTTATTTTGCACCATGCCCTGGTTGTCAATCACCTAATTTCGTATCTCCACACCTGCGGAGGCAATTCCGCGTTAGTATTACAACACTAAGTAGTATAATAGATAAAACAAATCAAGTACATTCCACTATTTCCTTATGTTTATTTTAATATGGGGGTGGAGCGATTCCGCTATACTCCAAAACAATGTGGAGGAGGTATCCGCTATGATCCGCACACCCCCGCCATAGCCCTTTTGTGGGGAGGCTACCACTACCGTCTCCAGTGCTAGTGCCTCGCACACCCCGGCCGTAGCCTTTTTGTGGGGAAGCTATCACTGCACTCAGGTGATTGCTATACCCCGTTTGTGGGGAAGCTCTCACTACTAATTCTAGTGCCAGTGCCTCGCACACCCTGACCGTAGCCTTTTTATGGGGAGGCTATCACTTCACTCTAGTGCCAGTGCCTTGCACACCCCGGTCGTAGCCTTTTTATGGGGAGGCTCTCACTGCACTCAGGTGATTGATATGCCCCGTTTGTGGGGAAGCTCTCAATTAACCGGGTAATTCATACTTATCCAGCTAACGAATTTTTCCCATGTTCGATCCCACTGTGTCGAACGTCATTATTATATATTATTATTATTATTATTATTATTATTATTATTATTATTATTATTATTATTTTCGGGTCTTTATAGTAATTGTATTGGTGTGTGTTTGAATTGCATGTCACTCATGTAGTACCATGTTAGGGTTTGTGCATTCATCTATGCTTTGAGAGTTGTATCTTCATCTTAAGACGCCGAGATTGGATCCGTATGAGTTAGGTTCGGGTTAGCTGACCTAACTGGGGCTTGTAACATACCGGTTCGGTTCACGAGCGTGAACCGGATTTGGGGTGTTACAAGAAGTGTCAACTGGATACACCTTTGAATCATGTGCCGCTAGAACCGTTGCACCCAATTGGCGCTTATTGGCCATTTTAGATTGGGGGGTTTGATTTTATCGATCCCATATCCATCCATTATCATCAAAAGCTCACAAGTTCATCTTAACAGCGATTGAGTATTTTACTACGTGGGGTGAAGCAATACCGACAAGGAAACAAACAGGAGACTGGGTCGCTCAGTTCATCAAAGAAAATATCATTTGTCGGTTTGGAGTTCCCTAGAAGCTTATTAGGGATAATGGCACACTATTTATGGGATGGCAAGTGGTAGAGTTAGCCGAAGAACATGGATTTGAAATGGTATAATCATCATCATACAACCCACAATCTACTGGACAAGTGGAATCTTTCAACAAGATTTTAAAACAAATGCTGCGAAGATGGTGATAGATAATCAACACGATTGGCATGAAAGGCTAGAAGCATTATGGTAATATCGTACTTCCGCACGTCTGAGTCCCGGAGTTACACCTTTTTTGTTATTGTATGGGATAGAAGCTCTCTTGCCTTTAGAAGTAGAGTTACCTGCACTAAGGATGGCCACTACTTCATATTTATCACCAGAACAGTCAGAGTATGTAGCAAATAGAATTGTGTCACTCGAAGAGATTGATGAGCATCGTCATGCTGCAGGAGAAAAGTTGAAAAGGTATCATGAAGCAATGACAAGGAAGTACAACCAAGACATTGAGCCCCGCAAGTTTCGCCCTAGAATGTTAGTATTATGCAACACCCGTGAAGTTAGGGCCGGGTTGCCAATGTCCAAATTTTCTCTGTCATGGGAAGGACCCTACGTTGTGAAGCAAGATATTGGTAAAGGATGTTATGAATTGTCAACAATTGATAGAGATTCCTTGTTCCAAGTTAATACAAGATACTTAAAAATTTGGTGAGACCCTATGATAGGAGGTCACTCCCTGTCGAGTGAAGCCTAAATGGTGCACAGATAGATTGATGCATAGTGTACATAGCAAGAAAAAAGAGAGAGAAGCGAGTACCTTAGAGAAGAATTGTAACCCACAATGATGTACCAGGAAGAAATCATGAGAAAGGTGGACATTTTTAGATGGTGAAAAAATAAAAAGACGGCTCTAAGAGGAAAAAATAACAAATTTATATTGCAGTGACGCAAAGATACTCCGCCGAACCGGGGGGCTAATACTTACACAGATTTAAACTTATCAATTCACGTGGATAAGTTTTGAGAGATTCTGAGGAAAGATCTTTGTTGTTCCAAATCCGTCAAAGGATATTTTTAAAAAAAAAGTTAGAAGAAAAGATTTGTGCGTTTCTAAAACTACCGGAGGAAATTTGTGAAAAAATTGACTCGGCCATGATTCCATGCCAGTATGGACGGAACAGTAGGGCTCTCAACATTCATAAAAAATCAAGTCAAATTGTTGAGGAAGGGGGAGAAAATTTTTAGAGAAAAAAGGCTCGTGTTTATTGCAACAAAGAAGAGAAAGAATGAACGAGGCTTTATCTCCGCCGTCTCCAATGTGAAGAAGATGCCACTACAATGAAGGAAGGAGAAAGTTGCCAATCATAACATTACATCATGTAAATGTTATAGCATCTAGTCTTGCAACATATAATATAAATCATAACATTACATCATGTTCTCTAAAATTTGAAATAACCGTCCCACAGTTTTAGACCATTTCCCATAGCCACATTTATAACACAATAGAATAATAAGCAAGTCCAACTTTATTATCGATTCACCATACTTGGGTTGGTAAAAGAACCACCAACCACACTTCTATTCTTTAGTCCCAAAGCTACTCACCTGCGGAGGAAATTCCGCGTTAGTGATAAAACCACTAAGCCGCATAATTAAATGAAACAAGTCAATATAATCCCTATTATATCATTTCACTCATTTTTATTATTATTATTACACAAGCAAAGAGTAATTATCCCTCAGGTCATTCTGAGATTAGTAATTTGTCTCTCAGGTCATATGGAGATTAGTAAAAGTTGACTCCCAGATCATTCTGAGATTATGAAACGTCTCCCAGCTCATTCTGAGATTAGGTGGTCTCCGAATTTATTTTGACATTAGTCATGCTCTCCCAGTTCATTCTTAGATTAGAAATCGTCTCCCAGCTCGTTCTGAGATTAGGTGGTCTCCCAATTCATTTTGAGATTAGTCATGGTCTTCCAGTTCATTCAGAGATTAGAAATCGTCTCCCAACTCGTTCTGAGATTAGGTGGTCTCCCAATTCATTTTGAGATTAGTCATGGTCCCCCAATTTATTTTGAGGTTAGTCATGGTCTCTCAGTTTATTCTGAGATTAGAACATTGTCTCCCAGCTCATTCTGAGATTAGGTGGTCTCCCAATTCATTTTGAGATTAGTAATGGTGTCCCAATACATTCTGAGATTAGATATTGTCTCCCAGCTCATTTTGAGATTAGCTGGTCCCCCAATTCATTTTGAGGTTAGTCATGGTCTCCCAGTTCTTTCTGAGATTAGAAAATTGTCTCTCGGCTCATTCTGAGATTAGGTGGTCCCCCAATTCATTTTGAAGTCAGTCATTGTCTCCCTGTTCATTCTGAGATTAGAAAATTGTCTCCCAGCACATTCTGAGATTAGGTGGTCCCCCAATTCATTTTGAGATTAGTCATGGTCTCACAGTTCATTCTGAGATTAGAACATTGTCTCCCAGCTCATTCTGAGATTAGGTGGTCTCCTAATTCATTTTGAGATTAGTCATGGTCTCCCAGTTCATTCTGAGATTAGAAAATTGTCTCCTAGCTTATTCTGAGATTAGGTGGTCCCACAATTCATTTTGAGGTTAGTCATCGTCTCCCAGTTCATTCTGAGATTACAAAATTGTCTCCCAGCTCATTCTGAGAATAGGTGGTCCCCCAATTCATTGTGAGGTTAGTCATGGTCTCCGAATTCATTTTGAGATTAGAAAATTGTCTCCCAACTCATTCTGAGATTAAGTGGTCCCCCAATTTATTTTGAGGTTAGTCATGGTCCCCAGTTCATTCTGAGATTAGAAATTGTCTCCCAGCTCATTCCATTCTGAGATTAGGTGGTCTCAAAATTCATTTTGAGATTGGTCATGGTCTCCCAGTTCAATCTGAGATTAAAAATCGTCTTCCGGCTCATTATGAGATTAGGGTTATACCAGTTTGGGAAAATATAACATTTCAAATAATTATACGGACAATACAACATTCCCAATAATTATACGGACAATATAACATTTCAAATAATTATACAGACACACATAGTAATTTTAAAGGTGCGGCCCCGTGTCGGACTGAGTGAATTCCTTGACCCCGATTGCGTTACAGTGCATGGTGGTTGAATCTGACTAATGATCCTAATCTGAACAAGAATATAAAATTATACATAAGAATATGTTTATTCGAGTAGAAATGCCTACAAAAATGTCTAATATATGTATATCATTATTAAAATTTTGACAACATATCATGTAACAATTCAAAAATATAAAATATTAAATTTTGAACAAATCTAGTGAGATAATTAATTATTCATGTGATATAATCATTTAAGTCCTACTTTACATTTAAAATTAATTATCTAAATCATAATTAATACATAACAGTTGACAAAATAATTAATACTAATAAACAAATATTTAATTTTCCTTTGCGGTGATAATTGTTTAACCATGATCTTGTTGATTTAGTTGACGGTTATAATTTTTAATCGCAACTATTATTTATAGTAATTTAATTAATTAAGTTGTTAAATTATATTATTTAAAATTACTTGTATTATTTTAATTCATAAATATTATTAATACAATTATTTTAAATTATTCGACTCTATAAAGTTTCGAGCTTTATTTATTTTCATTATGCTATTTAGGTTCGACGTAAGTGATTGCTACCCGACAATAGTTTAATAACTCATTTCCTACATTAATGACTCGTTATTAAAATAATCACTTTAATTACATAATATTAAATTTAATTTGGTAAACGTAAAATCTTTATTTTATTAATTACTTATAACTTAATCGCTCGAATTACGTCAATTAATTATCGACCATTTATCATTACGGTATTTTTATTACTCGCGGCGATTTCATACAACAATTAGTTAGTTTAGTAACTTTACCCATAACTCATTAAAATAATTATTTTAAAAGATTTATTACGAGTTAATATTATTTTTTAACTCGAGTCGGTATCGAGCCCGGTGTTATTTACAAGTTGGTATTATTATTTTAACTCGAGCTCTCTCGAGTCAAGCAATATTTACCAGTTTGCCCCCCATGTTAATTTTTTCCTTCTTCTTCTCCGGCATGCTCTGTTCCCAACTCCAGGTGCCCTCCACCAGTGGCCGCCACCGCCACCGACCACCTCCGGCCGGCGTCCATCGTCGCCGTCCAGCTCCGCCGTGCCATTTCAGTGACACCCCAGCCAACTCCGGCCGCCTTCGAACCGCGGCGACGCCTGCATACTTGCCTAGTGGCGCGCTCAGGTCACCGATTCCAATGCCAGCGAGTGTCGCCGCCTCAATTGGGTATTCGCCTTGACACCCTCGACCTCCTATTGACCTTCACCCACCAAATTGCAACCCGCTGCCACCCAGGATGGCCGGACTTCTTCACCCACCACCACGCCTCTGTTTTTGTCGCCGTCCTCTATTTTTGGCCATTTACCACCCCCGACCGGCATCCACACACGTGAGATCGACCCTACACTGATCGACGAAGAGAGTAGGATCATCTCCCAACGTCAGAACGGCCGTCGCCACTTATTCCCAGGGAGGCTTGCCCGTGCTTGCCCATCTTGCCGAAACAGGGAACCCATCGACAAATTTTAGTTTCTTTCTTATTGATTTTAAAATTTAATCCTCACGATTATACAGCTTATTATCAAATTAAAATATGCATGCAAGAAAATTAAGAAGAGGGAGATAGGAAGAATACCTAGGAAGAAGACACGCCAGTAAGGAAGAGAAGAAGAAAATGCGAATGAAAGCTAGGGTGGAGCACGTCCTTCATAAAATAAAATGAAATGACGGCTACGGTATGTGAAAACACCCGTATTTCATTTAACCAGGTAACTGGGTTAATAAAAAAATATAATAATTAACTGGGTAGAATTAACCAGGTATTGGATATAACAAGTTCAGTTTTTCCCGAACAGGGTTTGCGTCCTCTTTTTTTTTTTTTGCACTATCTTTACAATCTCCCCAACTTGGAAATATTTCATCCCCGAAATATTATAGTAGGCAATAGAACAATTATAATTAACTTTATTTATTTCTTCGGGATCAGTTCATGCCACTACAAATATAAAACTCCTATGCCACAAACAGGCTAGGGTATTTCCTTGTCATTTCCTGTTCAATCTCCCATGTAGCTTCTTCTGACCCCTGATTTTTCCACAATATTTTTACCAAAGGAATTTCCTTGTTCCTGAGTGTCTTTATTTCTCTTGCCATGATGCGGATCGGCTTTTCCTCGTAGGTTAAATTTGATTGTAGCTCTAAGTCTTCAAAATTTGTGATGATATGATCCTCATCCCATACATACTTCTTTAGCATTGACACATGGAAAACATTATGTACTCCAGCTAGGCTTGGTGGCAATGCTAATCTATATGCACAATTCTCAACTCGATCGAGGATTGGAAACGGTTCTATGAATCTTGGCTTCAACTTCCCTGATATTTTAAATCTGATCACCCCCTTCGTAGGAGATATCTTTAGGTACACAAACTCCCCAACTTAGAACTCTAGGTCCTTCCTTCAAGTATCAGCATAACTCTTTTGCCGATCCTGAGCTACCTTAAGTCTTTCCTGAATGAGTTTCACCTTTTCAGTTGTTTCCCTCACCATCTCTGGCCCAACTATAACTGCTTCGGTAGACTCCAGCCAGCACGATGGAGATCTACAGGGCCTACCATATAAGGCTTCAAATGGTGCTATCCCTATATTGGCTTGGTAAGAGTTATTATAGGTGAATTCAGCCAAGGATAAGTGTTTCTCCTAGTCACCTCCCTAGTCAAGAATGCAAGCTCTTAACAAATCTTCCAAAGTTCGAATAGTCCTCTCACTCAGACCATCAGTTTGGGGATGATATGCTGTACACAACTTAATTTGAGTTCCCATGGCTTCTTGGAAAGCTTCCCGAAATGTGAAGTGAATAGGGAATCGCAGTCGGAGACTCACTCCTTTGGAATCCCATGCAATTTGACAATATTGTCAACATATAATCCTGCCAGGTATTCCGCTATTCTCGTTGATTTTGTGGGGATGAAGTGAGCTACCATAGTTAGTCGGTCCACAACTACCCATATGGAGTAATGCTTCTTTTGAGTTCTTGGGAGCTTTCAAATAAAATTGCATGTGACACACTCCCATTTCCACGTTGGTATTTCTAAAGGTTGCAATAGTCCTCCAGGTAGTTGATGTTGGGCTTTGATCTGTTGGCAAGTCTAACACTTAGAGACAAAATACACAACATCCCTCTTCATCCCAATCCACCAGTAGGTTCGCTTTTAAACCTAATACATTTTAGTAACTCCAGGGTGTATCGAGAACTTTGAGCGATGAGCCTCCTCCAAGACATTCTGCCTCAGTGCATTATCCTTGGGCACACACAACCTTCCTCTAAATTTGATCACACTATTTGAATTGGCTACAATGTCAGGAATCTTGTCCAACATTTTATTCAGCTCCTCATCACCCATTTGTGCTAGCTTAACACAATCAACTAAATCATTGGAAACAACCAAATTTGCCAGTAAGCCTGTTAGTTGCTCCACTAGGTTGATAGCTACCACTTCTGCTGACATGGCCCGAAGTCTAGCTAGCTACTAACTTTTGTCCACTTTGCCCTTCCGACTCAACGTGTCGGCTACCACATTCGCTTTCCCTGGATGGTACAAGATTTGGAAGTCGTAGTCCTTCAAATATTCTATCCACAGCCTCTGTCGAAGGTTAAGGTTATTCTAGGTGAAGATATACTTCAAACTCTGGTGGTTAGTGAAGACTTCGAACTGGGTTCCATACAAGTAGTATCTCCAAATCTTCATGGCAAAAACCATTGCTACCAATTCCAAGTCATGGGTTGCATAATTTTGCTCATGAATCTTCAATTGACGAGAGGCATAGACCACCACCTTACCTTCTTGCATAAGGACGCATCCTAAACCCAACAAAGATGCATCGCTGAAGACTACGAATCCTTCCTTACCATTTGGCAGTGTCAAGACTGGTGCTTTAGAAATTGGTGTCACTCTAGGTGCTAGGTGAATGGCAAACTCCACTGCCCGCTTAGGAGGTAACCCTTGAAGTTCGTCTGGGAATACACATATTCTCGGACTGAATCCTCCCCTTGAACCAAATTAGCGAATGCTAGTGCTTTCTTCTGGACAACGGGCTCTGGAAAATATTGTCCATTGAAAGTTACCACAAATTTCGCCTATGCGATGGAGGAAATCTCACGTCGATGGAAAGTGGTTTTCTCCATGGATATCCACCAGTAAGATGCTTCCTTTAGAAGCATGCATGTTGCCAATCTCACTTGATGGTGGTGGGGCACAGACAGAGCTCTAAACCCTTTTTCGGTAATGTCAATCCAGATCTTTGCCTTCATTGGATCGATCCCTCCAATAAATACCTAAGCTCTATTCTTTCTAAATTTTTTCCACAGTGTAGCGGTCACTATCATCACCTGCTGGCGGCACCACTTGTCAGACTACCGGTGGCACTAGGTTTGGACGCTCCCCTTGCTTGCCTGGGTCTGCTAACCCTGCCCACCCTTGGGCACTCCCCTGACCACCATCTGGGGTGATTCTGGGACCCGCTGCCGAGTTTGAGGCTTCATGCCCTGCTACCACTCCCGGTAATCGCTGAACAATATTCTGAACCATAGAATTTCTATTTTCGGAACCTGCTCCAGTCCATGTCTGGCCGTCAAGATCTGAGCCAATACATTCTCGGTGTTTGCATTTGGCGGAGTAGCTCGGTTTGACTGTCTACGAGTGCCTGCCATCTGAAACGTTGAGCCTTCATGGTTCATTAGTATGTTTTTTTCCCAGTTATGACTTAGGTTTATTAGCGAATACATTTGTTAATTAATAACACAGCACAGTGGGAAAAGATAATTATTGGACTTTTCAATAAGGTACTTCAGTCATAAAATGTGAGCTTGGGGGAAACGTGGCTTTGATACCACCTGTAACGACCTGCCCGAACCGGACCGGGTGTTACTTAAAAATATAGTTAATGTAAATGTTACAGCAACTAGTCTTGCAACATATAATATAAATCATAACAATAAATCATGTTTTTTAAAATTTAAAATAACCGTCCCACGGTCTCGGACTGTTTCACATAGCCACATTTATAACACAAGAGAATAATAAGGAAGTTCAACTTTATTATCGATTCACCATACCTGGGTTGGTAAAAGAACCACCAACCACACTTCTATTCTTTAGTCCCAAAGCTGCTCACCTGCGGAGGCAATTCAGCATTAGTGATAAAACCACTAAGCCGCATAATTAAATGAAACAAGTCAATATAATCCATATTATCATTTCACTCATTTTTATTATTATTATTACACAAACAAAGAGCAATTATCCCGCAGGTTATTCTGAAATTAGGAATTTGTCTCTCAGGTCATTCTAAGATTAGTAAAAGTCGACTCCCAACTCATTCTGAGATTAGAAAATGTCTCCCAGCTCATTCTAAATTAGGTTGTCTCCCAATTCATTTTGAGATTAGTCATGGTCTCCCAGTTCATTCTGAGATTAGAAATCGTCTCCCAGCTCGTTCTAAGATTAGGTGGTCTCCCAATTCATTTTGAGATCAGTCATGGTCTCCCAGTTCATTCTTAGATTAGAAAATTGTCTCCCAGCTCATTCTGAGATTAGGTGGTCCCCCAATTCATTTTGAGGTTAGTCATGGTCTCCTAGTTCATTCTTAGATTAGAAAATTGTCTCCCAGCTCATTCTGAGATTAGGTGGTCCCCCAATTCATTTTGAGGTTAGTCATGGCCTCCCACTTCGTTCTGAGATTAGAAAATTGTCTCCGAGCTCATTCTGAGATTAGGTGGTCCCCCAATTCATTTTGAGGTTAGTCATGGTCTCCCAGTTCATTCTGAGATTAGAAAATTGTCCCCAAGCTCATTCTGAAGTTAGGTAGTCCCCCAATTCATTTTGAGGTTAGTCATGGTCTCCCAGTTCATTCTGATATTAGAAAATTGTCTCCAAGCTCATTCTGAGATTAGGTGGTCTCCCAATTCATTTTGAGATTAGTCATGGTTTCCCAGTTCATTTTGAGATTAAAAATCGTCTCCCAGCTCATTATGAGATTAGTGTTATACCAGTTTGGAAAAATATAACATTTCAAATAATTATACGGTCAATACAACATTCCAAATAATTATACGGACAATATAACATTTCAAATAATTATACGAATACACACAGTAATTTTAAAGGTGCGGCCCCGTGTCGGATTGAGTCAATTCCTTGACCCCGATTGCATTACATCGCATGGTGGTCGAATCTCGGCTCAGGCCGACTAGGGCTGCCAACAAAGGAAAGTACAACATTTCAAATGATTATACGGACCTGGATATTTCAAACTCGCACCTGCGACTAATGATCCTAATCTGAACAAGAATATAAAATTATAGATAAGAATAATTTTATTCCAGTAGAAATGCTTGCAACTAAATGTCTAATATATATATATCATTATTAAAATTTTGACAACATATCATGTAACAATTCAAAGATATAAAATATTAAATTTTGAACAAATATAGTGAGATAATTAATTATTCATGTGATATAATCATTTAAGTCCTACTTTGTATTTTAAATTAATTATTTAAATCATAATTAATACTTAACAGTTGACAAAATAATTAATACTAATAAACAAATATTTAATTTTCCTTTGCGGTGATAATTGTTTAACCCTGATCTTGTTGATTTAGTTGACGGTTAAAATTTTTAATCGCTACTATTATTTACAGCAATTTAATTAATTAAGTTGTTAAATTAAATTATTTAAAATAATTTGTATATTATTTTAATTCATAAATATTATTAATACAATTATTTTAAATTATTCGACTCTATAAAGTTTCGAGCTTTATTTATTTTCATAATGTTATTTAGGTTCGACGTGAGTGATTGCTACCCAATAATAGTTTAATGACTCATTTTCTACATTACTGACTCGTTTTTAAAATAATCACTTTATTTACCTAATATCAAATTTAATATGGTAAACGTAAAATCTTTATTTTATTAATTACTTATAACCCTCTGATTTAATTTAATTGCTTGAATTACGTCAATTAATTATCGACCGTTTATCATTACAGTATTTTTATTACTCTTTGCGATTTCATACAATAATTAGTTAGTTTAGTAACTTTACCCATAACCCATTAAAATATTTATTTTAAAAGATTTATTACGAGTTAATATATTTTCTAACTCGAGTCGGTATCGAGCCTGGTGTTATTTACGAGTTGGTATTATTATTTAACTCGGGTTGTGTTGAGTCAAGCATTATTTACAAGTTTGCCACCCAAGGTAATTTTTTTCCTTCTTCTTCTTCTCTGGCATGCTCTATTCCCGACTTTAGGCGCCCTCCAGCCGCGGCCGACGCCGCCGCCGACCGCCTCCGGCCGCCGTCCATCGTCGCCGTCCAGCTCCGTCATGCCATTTTAGTGTCACCCCGGCCAACTCCGGCCGCCTTCCAGCTGCGGCGACGCCTGCATCGCCTGCCTAGCAGTGCACTCACGTCATCGATTCCACCGCCGGCGAGTGTCGCCGCCTCAATTGGGTATTCGCCTCGACACCCTCGACCTCCTATCGACCTTCCCAGGCTAGATTGCAACTCGTCACCACCCAGGACGACCGGACTTCTTCACCCACCACCACGCCTCTATTTTTGCCGATGTCCTCTATTTTGGGCCATTTACCACCCCCAACCGGCATCCACACATGTGAGATCGACCCTACACTGATCGACGAAGAGAGTAGGATCATCTCCCAATGTCAGAACAGCTGTCGCCACTGATTACCGGGAGGCTTGCCCATCTCACCGAAACAGGGAACTCATCGGCAAATTTTAGTTTCTTTCTTGTTGATTTTAAACTTTAATCCTCACGATTATAAAGCTTATTATCAAATTAAAATATGCATGCAAGAAAATTAAGAAGAGGGAGATAGGAAGAATACCTAGGAAGAAGACACGCCGGTGAGGAAGAGGAGAAGAAAATGCGAATGAAGGCTAGGGTGGAGGATGTCCTTCATAAAATAAAATGAAATGACGGCTAGGGTATGTGAAAGCACCCGTATTTCATTTAACTGTGTAACCGGGTAAATAATAAAATATAATAATTAACCGGGTATTAGATATAACATGTTCGGTCCTTCCCGAACTGCGTTCGCTTCCTTCTTTTTTTTCCACGGTCGTTACATGATTGCAGCCGAGATTGCTGAGATGAGTGTTGGGTTTGTCCCACATCGGTCGTAGAGGTTGTTGGTGACTTGTATATAGGCTAATGGGAAAGCCTTATTCCTTGAGCTAGTTTTTGGATTAAGAGAGGCCCGTGACACCTATTGCAAGTTTCCTTTGGTTGTTTAAAGTCCCTTTTGGGGGCCCAAAGGGTCCAACATTGGTTTCGGAGCTTGGGTGGGGGCCGAAAGGGCCCAACAATGAAGAGCTTTCATTTGTAGTTGTTGCCGTAGACGCTTGTGTTTATTGCCACCCCTGGGAATCATACCGAATTAGGAAGGAGTAGGTGAAGGAAGAGAGCCCCATCTGACCATCATGATAATGCAGCTGCGGGAGAGGAGTTGCCAAAACCTACACCAGACAAGAGTTGCGGAGAGAAGAGTTTTGCTGCCACCATAACACCGTAGCTTGCTGGGGGAGGAGAAGGACCACCTTGCTATCGGATTGCCTGAAAAAGGAGACTCCTTGTCGTCCCACTACGGGAGTAAAGACAGACATGCTGTTGTGAAGTTGTCGTCATTGCCGGAGAAGGGAGAAAGCAAAACAAGGGATAGAAGTAGTGAAAGGGCGACTTTGGGGATTTTTTTCTAACCAACGCTGGTCGTCCCCGGCCCACCGTGGTGTCCAACATGAAGCATATGAAATAATATTTGGATTTGGATGGAGTCCTACTGGAGTTAGATGTTGCCATTGTTAGAATTTTGGAAGTTAAGTATTATTCAGAGTAAGGCAAAAATAGAGAGTCACGAGTTTGCATACCTTTGTCTAGCCAAGTCAGGCTATCTCCCGCCACATTGTCATTGCCATTGGATCTCTTTCATTGTAAGGAACAAATACAAGCTCAGATTCGCCATCGGGAAAGCTTGGTCTAAAACCCCGAAAAAAATAATTAGGTTATTTTATTTAGGGTTTTATAAATCCTAAAATAAACTATAAATAATATTTACGTAAATAAATTCTTAAGAATCAATATCATTTATAACCCATTCGTATTCACTTAATAGTAAGTTTTTGATTTTTCATAATCACACAAATAATATAGTTGTAAATGATTACGTTCTATTCTATAAAATTTAATGTAATGACTTCTTAAATTCCACACATATTAATAAAATTTAATATAATGACTTCTTGAATTCCCCACATATTCTTCTATATAAAGGAGAGTTGTATTGTTAAATGAAACATCCTTTGGATAACTTGTGAGCACATTTGGCTTTAGAGAAATTACATTCATATTGGGATCATGTGTCGTAGTTGCAGATGCCTCATCACAATTCTAGGTTCTTATAATTGTTTGAAATGTTATATTTTCCCTTTTTGGCAGCCTTGGTCGGCCTGAGCCCAAATTCGACCACTATGCACCGAGTGCAACCGGGGTTAAGGAATTGACTCAATCCGACATGGGGCCGCCCCATAAAATTACTATGTGGGAGTCTTGGTCAACTTGAATATCTGACCACCATGCATCGAAACGCAACCATGCATGTGCACATAACCAACCGCACCCATGATAGGGTGGCCACCGCTCCCAGCATATAACGAGCTCAGCATAGGTTCATACCAACTAAAAGACTCTTGAAATGATAATAGAGATTTTATTGACTTGTTTTCATTTAATTATACGACTTAGTGTTTTTGTCATTAACGCGGAATTGTCTCCGCAGAGTATGAGTATGGAAGGATGGGTAGAGTCAGGACAGCTTGAGGACTCTATTATTGGACCATTCTTTTCTCGAGATTGTTTACATAGCAGTGGGATTTTGGTTCGGTTCATGGGGCTTAGATTATTCGGAGCATTTGTATATTAAATTTATTGTTATGTATTTATTTAAAATCATTGAAAATTAATAAAAAATTAATTTATGAGACGCTTAGTTTCATATAGTAACACTTAGCTCGTGGCTCAGAACAGGCAGGTCATTACACTTGGTGTCACCTTGGAACTCTACTTTGTCATGTCGTGAAACTCAATGTGACTGATTTTCCCTATTTTGGGTTATAGATGCTAAATCAAATTCTTCATCAAAACATTACAAGGGACAGGCTATGTATAGGTCAAATAGTTAAAATGACAAAAATTCCACTAAGATTTGTAATTTGTGAAGGAATTAAAAATTAGTAGATTATAAGTACTAATCTCACCGAAGATTGACATAGGGATTTAAATTGAACCCTAAGGAATCACGTAAAATTTCCAATAAGTTATTTTGTACATGTGATATTTTATTTTTATCGCACTATTTCTTTGCACGACAAAGGCATCTCAGTCCACCGAAAACCCTCAAACCCAGATCGAAAGACGCGATCCACGGGAACGGACAATCCCGTGTCTGAACAAATTCATGCAAGGTTGTTGATATTGATAAGTTATGGTCTATGGTATTTAAACTTGGAGATTAAAAAAATGAGTAAAAAGAATTAAATACCTCACCGAAAGAAATGCATCAAACAATTGTCTATTAGATGTTGGTGAAACATATATATTATTTGATTTTTGCTTTCGGTATTTAATAGATAACGATTTCTCCCATTAAGATTAAAGTATTTTTATATGAATCTTTTAAATTTTGATAATTTTTCCTTTTTATTTTTCTCACAAATCTGATAATAATCAAAAGCAATTGATTTATATTTATTAAGTTTTTTAGTTTAGGTTTTTTTATAATATTTTAGGTTTATAGTTTGATTAACTTCCAATAATTTGAATAAATTATATTAAAAATTAATTATTTAATAATCTATTAATTTATTTAATAGTCATAATATAATAGTAGTTTACTAGTAAAATCATTGCTCGGGTTATGACTAGTTAACTAGTTATTAATTAAATACTAAAAGGGGGAGAAAATAAAAACGTGTCCCAGCCCTTGACTGCGTTGAATGCTCACCACCGTCCTCAAAAGCGAGACCTAATTGGTGAAAAAAAAACCTGGACCTAATTTCATATATAGAGAGAGGCTCGAGCACGTAATTTAATAGCCACCTGCGCCGTCTCCTCCCACCTACACCGTCGAAATGGCCGTATCGCCCTCCCCATCCCCTTCTTCCATCCCAGACCCACCCAAGGCCGACGCCGATCCCCTCCCCACCTCCACCCCAGACAACTCTAATCCCACCATACCTCCTCCCCTCCAACCCCCCTTCTCCCTCCCCCCTCGGCTCCCTCTTTCCGACCCGTCGGGGCCGCCCCTCAGTTCTCCCCGATCCCCCCTGCCCCCGCCTTCCCCAACCCTAACCTCCAGCCCCCCGGCGTCCCCACCGCCGTTGCCGGGCCCCAGATGGGTATGTACCCTGGCGCCGTTACGAGGCCGTTCCTTCCGATTCCAGCCGGCTATGCGCCGCCCTTGTCCGTACCTGGTCAGCAGCTGCAGCCCCTTCGTCCTCCTGGTGGGTTTCACCCATTTGTTAGTCTCCTTTTTGTTACCCCCCCCCCAATTTGCTATTTTGTTGGATATCTACACAGAAATATGAGTATTATTTTACACTTATGGTTGTTTTCGTCGTTGTTGGTGAGGAAGATGGTCCTTTTGTTGCTTCAGTTTTCTCTATTTGTTGGATATGGGGTAGAATCAGAGTATTATATATCTAATATTTAGATCGTTATTGTTACAATTGTCGTTGCTGGGGAAGATGATCATTTAGTGTGTGTTTTTTATACTTTGAGTGAAGTTGAGTGAAAATGTGATGTAATGGCAGATATGGTGGTGCTGGTGCTTATGCTTAATCGAACGTTTTTGTGTTCCCTGGTGGTGATATTAACTACCGTTTTTCAAAGTAGGTCCGCTTCTAGATTTTGTGCTTGTTTTCTGGACAGGGCGTCAAGTTACTTGTAGGTGTGTAAGCAGGGAAGAAATTTTAGATTTTCATTGGGAACAATGAATTAATTGTTAAATAAGGAACAAATCTTGGCTTATGTGAAACGGGGATTGGTAGCAAGGAAGAAATTGAGAGTGTTTTGTTGGTTCAAGGGATGCTCTTGATATCGATGACAAGATGTTTTCTCCTACAGCATCTTCTTTGATCTTGGTGAGAATGGTCAGGAGGCTTCCAATTTTTGGTGTTCCTTAAAGACTCTTCACTTCAACATAAGTTGGTATGCTTCAATTTTTTCTGTACAGATTATGGTATAAACAAATTTTTCTAAGTACAAGGACTGTATGCTACTTTTTAATATTGATGTTACGTATATTAATTACACTACATTTCATTTTCTCCTTAAGATGAAATATTAGCGTAATTAACTTTTCAACAGTGGTCTTTTTGCATGTTTGGTAAGGAACTGATTTCGTCCCAAATTTCATTATTCCATTAAGTTTAACGGCCTTTTTTTTCCATTAAGTATTTTTATATTTTTTACGGTAATATGGCAGTGTTGGTTATTACACAGTTTGGAGTGTTGAATAAGAAAGTATGGTCTTAGTTATTTTCTTTCTGATGATATCTTGTTATGTTTTTTTATTAATTGGAGTAATGTCTTCAATTGGTTAATTACTTTATTTTACCTTGCATTCCTTCATATTGTGTGAGGATTCTGTTTTAAGTCAAACTGATATCAGTAGGTATCTGGGGTTACTTTTGAAGTGTCTGACCTGAAATTTTGAGGTATGCTGTTTTATTTAATTTTTTACATACAAAGTGGTCGTTTTTTTCTTTCATTCAGTATTTCTTCAGGTTCTTTATTCCTCTGGGTGCGACACATCTCTGATATGCTTTTTTTGTGTGGTAATGACAATTGATGACTCTTACTTGGTTATGTTATATATATAAAACGATTATGTATGTTTGATGGGGAACATTTTGTTACTCCGAGTATGTGTATGCTGATCTGACAAGGTTGTGGAGATGCTCTTATGTATGCAGGAATTGCTCGATATTCTGCCCCCTATGCTAGTATTGTTCGGCCACCTGTTTTCCCTCCTCGCCCTCCTGGAGCATTAGCCATTATTCCACCATTATCAAGACCTCCTATACCAGGAACACATGGTGCCCCACCAGTTGTCAGGCCTATAGTTCCTATTATTGCACCAGCTGAGAAGCCACAAACAACTGTTTATGTAGGAAAGATAGCACCTACAGTTGATGATGATTTTCTGCTCCCTATCCTGCGGGTATTTTCTACTATTTACTTCATTTTTCATGTTATATCCTAGGTTGACCATGAATTGTCAGATTTGATTTGATGCTTGTAATATGTTATTTAGCTGTGTGGACCAGTCAAGAGTTGGAAGCGTGCTCGAGATCCCAGTGATGGAACTCCTAAAAGCTTTGCATTTTGTGAATTTGAATCTGCTGAAGGGGTTCTTCGAGCTTTGCGGCTGCTGTGTAAGCTGAGCATTGATGGACAAGAACTTGTGGTATTTATCTTTACTGTTAACCTAAAAATTAGCTAATAACTACATAATTGTAGATTGGTGGCGTGAGTGTGTGGGGCATTGGCTTATATGTAAAAGAACACTAGTAGCTGTAGTCGGTACTTTTTATGTTCACTTGATGATGACGCATGCTAATTCTACTCAAATTTGTGTGGCATGTGTTTATACCTTATTTTTATAAATTTTTCCCATTCTCTGTATAGTTGTTTTTGCACTTGAATATGTGGGAGCTTTATTCCATGCCAGCTTCTTTACTGTGAAGAAAACTATTATATGTAGAATAAAATTGAAAAGTTTTGTCTGCTACCGGCTCTTATTCCTTAATTGTGGCCAATCATGCAGTATGATGCAGTTAAATTGATGAGTACACCTTACAATTAGATGAAAGTATTTTATTATATTTGATAGATGACACCATATCTGCGCTTGGGACCAGCAATGCACGAGTTTGATTAATTCTATCAAATCAATATCATCTACAAGTGGTTTGAACCCTTTTTGGGGGGGATGTATAAACTTTTATCTACTGTTCTTGGTGTTGCTGCTCCAGTTTATTTTTGGCTCATTTCATTTTTTTTATTTGATTCATTATCTCAAAAACTCTCTTCTTAACCATCCAATAAATTTCTATAAATGTGTATGTGGTTATTGGTGGTCACAATCAAGTGTTTAAATGCATTGTTTGTGCATGTGTGGAGCATGTGAGTTCAAATGTATTACAGCCTGTTAGCATGCATTGTTCAAGATGTATCTGTTGTCTCTACATGCATCCGACCTTGGTTTTCTTGAACTGAACAATTGATGTTTTGCTTGTCAACAAGGTTCTTTTAACTTTGTCGATGATTTGATGTTTCAACCAGCTAAATGTCAATCAAGCTACAAGAGGCTATTTGGAACGTTATGTTGAAAAGAAGACTGAACGTGAAAGGCTAAAAGAAGCTGAAGGTGCTAAAAAGGACACTGAAAGTGCCCCTGGAGTTGAGACAGTTGATATCTTTGAATCTGCTACGGAGGACTCAAAAGCCAATAGCAGTGATCCTGTTGATGAAGATACTAAAGATCCTCAGAAATTTGGTATTGTAACAGAAGATGACCGGGAAGCTGATAAAGAAGCCTTAATGAAGCTGACAAGCATGATAGAAAGAGAATGAAAAATCAGCCTCCTCCTCCTCCTCCTCCGTTGGAGCAGTCTTCTGCTAATGTTGTGGCAAAGTCAAGCAATGAAGTACCTACGAAGTCTAAAGATGTAGATTCCGGTTTAGATGCTGTGAGAAATGGTTTGTCTACTGTAGATTGACAAAGTTTTAACTTATTATTTATAATTTCATATGAAATTTCTACAACCAATGCCTTCACCTTTCCTCAATTTTTATGAATATGCTATAATTAGTAATCTGAATCAAAAGTTTTCTTTTGTTATGTTTACTGAAGGCTGACCATTCACTAGGTAGGTTTTGGCCTATTTTTAGTTTGATATCTTTAAATTTTTTAACAAACATAACTGGTCTAATTGTGTGAGTAATGCTTGTGCTATTAAGAGGTACGGGGGTCACCATACCTCTTTGGTTGTCACACATATGTCAGTAATTGATAATTTTTCTTATCTGTAGTGAATGAACATTGTCATTTGGCTATAGTTTTAACTGTTGTACAATTACAAGGAACATTTTTACCCATAATGAGATAGGTTGTATGATAGGTTTTATGTCTGTTTGATTATTTTCTCTTTTCCATTAATTGTTGCAGACAGCGATGAAGATAAAAATGATGACGAGACAAGTGAAAACAAGCCTTCAAGTGAGCCAGATAAACTTGAAACCAGCTCTTCTGCTGAGAAGGGTAAAAAATATGATAAAAATAGTCGTGAAAAAGATAGAGAGCGGGATTTGAAAAGAGAGGAAAGAGAGCTAGATAGATATGAAAGAGAGAGAGAAAGAGAAAGAATTAGGCGAGAGAGGGACCGAGAAGTGAAAATTCGAGAGGCTGATCGTCTATACAAGGAACGTGTCAAAGAGTGGGAGTCAAGAGAGCGAGACAAGGAATACCAGCGCCTTCATGAAAAGGATAGAGATAAGGAAAAAGAGAGGGAGAGGCGGAGGGAAATTAAGGATCAGGAAGAAGAATCTGATGATGAAGATGCTAAGAAACGTAGACGAAGGAATACCGTATATGAAGAGAGGAGAAGAAAGAGGCGAAGAGAAAAGGATGATGATTTGGCTGATAGAATAAGAGAGGGGGCGGAAATTGCTGAGGCAAAGAACCAGGCCGTAGAAAAGGACGAAGCTGTTGGTAATGTAATTGAAAAATCGAATATGGATGTCACAATGGATGATGTCAATAATGAAGATGGCAAGGACGAGGCTTACAAAGACAGTTCTACTCATCTGGAGCATTCAGGTCCGATGATCTTTTTAATTTTGCATGCCTTTAAGTTCTGTTTTTCATAGTTTACATCTATTTTTGCAGGGGATGCAATTTCAGAATCTGGCGGAAATAATGGTTTGAGGATGGATTTGGATGCATCTGACACTAGACTGAACAATGGTGCCCCCGCTCGGAAACTAGGATTCGGTCTGGTAGGGTCGGGTAAGCGAACAGCTGTGCTTTCTGTCTTTCATGAAGAAGATGAAGAGGATGCTAACAAGGAGAAAAGATGAGGCCTCTTGTACCTATTGATTACACCAAGGAGGAGCTGCAGGCTGTCCAAAGTAGTAATTTACCTGGGGGAATGCCTCCAAATCTGGCTGCAGCTGCAGGGTTTGCTAAACGTATTTCAAATGGAAGTACTAAAGAAGACAGGAGTGAAACAGAAAGGGAAAAAAATAAGTGGCTCAACGATAGATCGAGTCAGAGACAACGAGAGCGAAACAATGAGGAAATCACCCATGGAAGAGAGGACGACATTGAAAAGATAAGACAACAGACAACAA
>JAURVB010004399.1:0-70169 GCA_033002965.1 Piper betle
CTTACCCTCACAAAACCATCGCCGCCTTGTGCTTGTCACCGCTCTCCGTAGCTGTCGACACCGCGCTGCCGCCAATCAACGCCGCCCCGCTCCGCCGTGCCGTCGCTGTCCCGCCATGACCCACCCCGGCCACCGTCTCGCCGCCACGACGCCGGAATCGCCCCGCAAGCCGTGACGCCCTCCCCGTTGATTCGCCACCACCGCTGTAACCCAGACCACCACCCCTCGCCGTCGCCGACGTTTCCCCATCATCCCGACCGCCGTCGAGGCTGGCCGCAGCCCTGATCGGAGCACGCCGCCGCCGCCGCCACCCACTTTCGACGCCGCCGCCGACAGCCATCGCCACCCCGGCTGCTTTGTTTGACACCACCATCGGACCAAGCTCATCGAGCTGGTGCCGATAGACCCCCTGATTGCCCCATCCCGAATCATCGCCAGAAGACCGCTCGGAATCCGCCGGAACACTCGCCGGACAGCCAGCCGGAAAATTAGATTCGTGGGAAATTCGCCAGATCATCCGCCGAACGCACCCGGTCCAATCTGATCGGACTTCGGACGCCGCTAGGGTGCCGAATCCGAGTTTCGAGCCACGAAACGGAAACCCTAGCCGTCGCCGATTTTCGACGACGCGAGGTATAATTTATTTTAACTTAATTATTTGAAAGTATTGATTATTAGAATTGCATGCTAGGATTGGTGAATTGTGTGTTATAATAATATATATAAATGTAGATTTGATTAAGGATAAAATATGAAATTTGTTTGATTGAGTGGTGTTAAAAATGGAGGCTAAGAAACTAATTAGGGTAACTAGGTAATGATCATGATCTAATGCAAACTAGCCTAAGTAGACTTGCTAGAATTGATATAGGTTGATGTGTGTTGATTGATGCGTGATTGTGTTGATTGTGTGTGCATGCTATAGGATGTGTGATTCATCATGCGGGCGTTAGTTTTTAGCTTGATTGTGTAGGTACGGTGTAGGAGCTCGCCGCCTAGGCGCGTGGACCCATTTGGAGCTTCTACCAGGTCCGTTTAGGACTCGTTCTCTGTTTTTTTACGCTACTCTATTGTGTATTTGATTTATCATGTGCAGGACGAGTTAAGTGGCGTTTTATTAGATCCCACTTAACTCGGGCCATTTAGCCAACAGTTTTTCGGATTAATAACCCTCGAGGATGAGATCCCTCGAGTTTGTTTTCGAACTTCAGATCCAGCTCACGATGCCTTCGGGCCTATTGTATAAATCCCAACCTAGACCTATATACATATGTATAGTTTTTGCGTTTTCAGTGAGAGATTGAATGAGGGAAATCCAACTACCGTGCTACGCGAGCGGGCACGTGTGAGTCGATAGTGGGCTCTGGAATGGTGTGCGGGCCGTTTCATTCCCGAGGGATCCTGACAACTCCACCTTTGAGTTCCTCAAACCCGGAGAAGTGTGGAGGTTCACGGGTACTGCAATGCAGCGCATGTCTAGACTTGTGGTTTCAAAGGGTACTAAAGGCGACTGCCTGAGAGTGCTCGGCCTTCGTGCTCAAGGCCAGGAGTAATATGGAAGGTGTAGAGGGCGAAAAGGAATGAGATTTGATGCGAGAGAGCGATAGAGAAATGGCCAAGGTATGAGAATGAGAAAGAAAGGGGGACGCTGTCGACCCGAGGGCGACGGCTCCCATATGTGCCCTGATGAGAGTTCTTGAGGAAGTATATGGTTTTCATTCAACAGGAGAGTTTGCTCTCCTGTGCCAGATTGATATTAGTTATTTTCGGGCCGGTAACACTCGTTACTGATGGTTTTTCTATATATATGTAGGTGAGGAATGCGAGCGATGAAAGCTGTCGGGACTGCGGAGGAGCAGCACGGAACCGCGCACACATGTACCTGCCGCGTGTAACGTATAATGATGATGTGTTAATGCTATGTGAATGATAATTTAGATGTGTTTGTTTGGATGAATTGCCTGTTATGAAATGAACGGATAGATGTGAATGAGCAGGGAGCCTTGAGTTCAGCCTCGGCTTAGATGAAAACAAATGAGATAATAATGGAATGTCGCGGTAGATTGTTATGTTTTGTCGTATTTTGATAAAATATTTATATACCTTTGTTGTGGACAGGTTGGCCCTTATTGCACTTTTAGGGGAAACTTTGTCCGTTTTTACGTAGTAGTATATATTTTCTTTTGGTTTCTCATTTATTGTTTTGTCTTGTTTTTGCTTGTACATCATAGCATGCATGTAGGACCGCGTTAGAACCCAATTGTTCTCATTCATGCATTTCATGTTTGCATCTCCATCTTGAGACGCCGAGGGCAGATCCGGGTCGGCTTAACCGAACCCAGTAGATTAGCGAACGGTTCGGTCGCCGGTGACATTTCCGGGTCGGTTCACGGGTGAGCCGAAACGGGGTGTTACAATAGTGCCTAATTTAATTATAGATGTATTTTACCAAGAAAAACTAGATCATTTTCACAATTACGAAAATGAGAGATTATGACATGTATTGGTTGGGGTGCCCAACTCCACACTGCCTCCAACCTGAAGTGTAACAGCCCAAATCCATGCCCCATATTATAGATGTGAGATCCCTCAATTTAATGCCACATCTAATACCTACTAGGATAAGATCCTATTTATAAGTGGGAATGGACTATAGATCTCTAAATTTGGTTAACCACTTTTAAAGAAATGACTTAGCCCATTACATTGCACTTTGGGTCAGGTCCTTACAAGTGGCATCAGAGCAACTTGGTTCCGTGTTAGATGGTGGGCTGGACTAGGGACATTGGCTAAGGCTGTCGGTCACAGGCCAAAGAAGGATGTGTGCTGAGGCTAGCAATGGGCCGAGTGTAGGAATTTCGGGGACAAAATTTCCTAAGGTGGGTAGATTGTGAGATCCATAAACTTAATGCCACATCTAATACCTACTGGGATCCATAAACTTAATGCCACATCTAATACCTACTGGGATAAAATCCTGTTTATAAGTGGGAATAAACTATAGATCTTTAACTTGGTTAACTACTTTTAAAGAAATGACTCGGCTCATTACGTTGCACTTTGGGTCAGGTCTTTACAAATAGTATCAGAGCAACCTGGTTCCATGTTAGATGGTGGGCTGGACTAGGAACGTTGGCTAAGGTTGCCGATCACGGGCCGGAGAAAGACGTGTGCTGAGGCTAGCAACGGGCTAAGTGTAAGAATTTTGGGGACAAAATTTCCTAAGGTGGGTGGATTGTGAGATCCCTCAACTTAGTCCCACATACAATACCTACTGGGATAAGATCATGTTTATAAGTGGAAATGGACTATAGATCTTTAACTTGGTTAACCATGGTTTAAGAGATAACTTAAGCCAATTATGTTGCACTTTGGACTAGGTCGTTATAGTAGAGCTCCAACTATGATCTTCACCCTATCTTCAAGAGGGAACTCCATGCTCTTGAAAACCCCAAAAGAGTTGACAACCTAGACAACCTATCTAAAGGCCTCCTTTAGATCGGGCATTGCTTAGAAGATAATCCCTCTTTTTTAGGAAGCGCTCCACTTGCCACAACTTTGCCTGACAACATTGTACCTAGGTGATCCCTCTTCAATCTGAAACTGTGGTGTAGGCAACTGACCCACTTGGCCACTATCATGTGTCTCTACCCCAGCTCTAAGAGAAGTCACTATAGGAGGAGATTGATACATCTTCAGACCCATTTGAGGAGGCAATGGTGAAAGGCCCATGGGGAAGACCGGCTCCCCTCGCTCCTAAATTAACTCTTGTCCATGGCTGGTCTCTTTTCAAACTAGGCTACAACTAGTGCAACCTAGTGGAGTTCCCTCTAGGAAACCAATGGACCTTCAACCATCTTGATGAAGGCCTGATTCCTAGCCATATGTGCCCTGACATACTTCTCATCTCAAACAACCTCCTCTACGCTTCTCTGGATCTCAATCGACCTAGGAATGGCTCGTATGTATATTGCTAAACTTTGCTGGCTGGTAGGAGCTGGTAAACTGACATTTCAACAAGTGATCTGCTCACCAACGGCCTACTAGAGGCCCTAACATTGTGAGATATTCTAGGACTCTTGCCTCGAGGAGGAGAAGGTAAAGGGGTACCTAGCTGCACCAGATGCATCTTGTTCATCTCACCTGCTACTCTAACCCACAAAGTCTTGAACCAACCACCCAACCTATCATAAGGAATCTGTAAAACTAGAGAAGGCTGAAAATATATGCCTACCAACTTAACTAGGAGCAGCACACACACTTGATTAGAGAAGGGAAGTCTTCCATCTCAATCGACCATGATAGCCTTGATGCCAACTATAAACCCCATATCCAGTTCACTCAAGAATTGGATGAGAACTATTACTTATTGCTTAACACTTAAACTTCAAACTACAGCCGAGATCTAAACCTTTGTGGCATCTCAAGAATAGAATACTATCAACTAAATATGCGACCAACATGCAAAACTATAGCATGATACTGCTTGCAAATACTAGGTAAAAACTTCTAAATATGGAACTAATATTGAGTTGTCACGAATAGAGTCTCCCCATACATGTTGCCCATGAACAACCTATAATAGCTCATAACAACCATATATAACCATAAAGAAATAAGAACAAGTGGTATAACTATGGCATGACAGGTGTTTATGTAGGAAAGGGCTAACTACACACTTAACAAAAGAGGCAAATCCTCACGACACTTAAACCCTTATAAAGATCTCAAGTGGACAACTGAGTGAAAATGATTTAAACTCAACAAGATATATCACATAAGCTGTAGAAACTATAGAGCAAGGCAATAACAAATATAAACAACCCTAATCAAATAGGTGGTGTGTGAGGCAACACAAGATTAAGGTCACAAAGCTACTTGCTTTGGCAAAAGATCAAACTATGAAGTCACTAAGTGGCTTTGAGCTTGATTCACTTAACTCTCTAAATTGATCAAGTCAAATACAATAGAGCTAAGTGAAGTGTGCTTAAAGCAAGTAAATTCAAATAAGAAGATGCATACAAAAGAGAAGGTGAAGATTGAAGACACCAACATTTTTTAAAGAGGTTCCTAACTAGTACTCCTATCTTCTATCCCACAAAGTCCTTTGGTTGGGTAGGTCTTCGTAGGTTCACTATGGCAAACCACTTGTACACATTACAAGCAATAAACTAAGATCTCCTTCAAAAGCACTCACAAGTGTCAAGGGTGCTTGTACTCCAAACACCCTTGGAGCCTCAACAAGCCTTCCTTTTATAATGCCAAGTGTCAAGGTTCCTTAGCCAACCAGCTCCAAACAAACCTTGGAGCACCACCACCTTAGTAGCTATGTCCCTTCACAAGCTCACACCATGAGCCAATGAAGTATCTAAGTGAAGTACCTCCTTCTCCAAGTAAGATGCCTCACTCTCCCCACACGAAGGGAGCTTACAACCATTTCAAACAGACTTTAGCTAACCTCTCTTATAAAAACTCTCCTTGGTACACAATCAAAATACCTAGGAATCCAAGCTAATAGGTTAAGCCACTTTTAACACAAGCTTCTCCTTCTAATTTTGATCAAAGAGAGTCCAACTGTAAGACCCCCAAAAAAATAATTAGGTTATTTTTAGGGTTTTGTAAATCTTAGAACGAACCATAAATAATATTTAATTAAATTAATTCTTAAAAATCAATATCATAAATTATCAATTATAACCTTTAGAGTACTGGTACAATAGTTTTAAATAAGTTTTATTTGTTAAATTTTTGGGATTTGGACCCATTCGCATTAATTCAATAGTCAATTTTTTTGACTTTTTGTTATCACACAAATTGATATAATTATGAGTGATTACATTCTTTTTTATAAAATTTAATGTAGTGACTTCTTGAATTCCACACATATTAATAAAGTTTAATATAGTGACTTCTTGAATTCCACACATATTCTTCTATATAAAGGAGAGTTCTGTTGATGTTAAATGAAACATCCTCTGGATAGTTTGTGAGCACATTTGACTCACAAAGGGAAGGCTTTAGGATCGTGTGTCATAGTTGCGGGTTCCTCATCACAATACCAGGTCCATATAATTACTCGAAATGTTATGTATTCTTATGTGGGAGTCCCGACACGGGGCAACACCCTTAAAAATTACTATGTGGGAGTCCCGACACAGGGCAGCACCCTTAAAAATTACTATGTGGAGTCCCGACATGGGGCAACACCCTTAAAGAATTACTATGAGGGAGTCCCAACAAGGGCAGCACCCTTAAAAATTACTATGTGGAAGTCCCAACACGGGTTAGCACCCTTAAATTACTATGTGGGAGTCCGACCGGGGCACACCTTAAAAATTGCTTGGGAGTCCCGACACGAGGCAGCACCCTTAAATACCTGCCCCCATGCCGAAAGGGGTGACAAGGTGCAGTGGCACAAGACGGCTCATTATGCACTTGTGATACCGAGAGGGTGAGTCAATGGCAAATATCGGTAACTACAGGCCGAGGGCCACGTAGCGTGTGTGCGCATACATGGGATTGTAGCTGGATGGGCGGCCACCCTCCCAGCATATTAAGAGCTCAGCATAGGCTCATAATCACTAAAAGACATAATTAATGATGTTGTGGAATATATTAATTGTTTCTTGTAATTATATGACTTAGTGTTTTTATCACTAATGCGGAATTGCCTCCGCAGGTATGAGCATGGAAGGATGGGTAGAGTCGGGATAGCTGGAGGACTCTGTTATTGGACTATTCTTTTCTCTAGATTGTTTGCATGGCAGTGGGATTTTTGGTTTGGTTCATGGGCTTAGATTATTTCGAGCATTTATTATATTATATTTTATGTCATGGTGTTTAAAATCTTGACAATTAATAAAAAAATTAATGTATGAGACACTTAGTTTTATATAGTAACACATTGTTCATGGCTCGGAACGGGCGGATTGTTACACCAACGATCACAATGATAGCGTTCAAAATACACTCCCCAAGGCACCATTTATAGGTTTTCCAAACCTCTCTTAAAATAGTAGTTGTTGGGATTTGAACCTCTCGCTCTCCTCTGCTTCAACGGCTAGTTTTGACATCTTTTCCATAATGATCAACTGTTGAATGATCCACCAAACATGAACCGAATATTCACTTATAACTAGCCATGTCAGCTTCAGCTATTGAACCCGCGACCAAAACTTAGCCAAATTTTCCTCAACTTCTAATTCTTTGCATCACTTCAGCTTTAGGGTTCCCAAACTGTCTTCAATTGCCAACCCTTGACCGACCTTAGCCAAAGGCCTCCTACACTCATCACCACAACAGCCCGAGGTTCCTCCAAGCACTTCGACTGCCAAACTCTCAACCAAAGGTCTACCAAACTCTAACACTCATAGCTGCTCTCCTAAGCCCTAGGTCTTTGGTTGCTGAACCACTGAATGAAGGTCTACTGAACTTTTGAATCCTCTTCTTCCTTGGCCAAAAGCCTATGTATTTGGTCACTGAAGTCCTGACTGAAGTGTAACCAAAGTGCACACTACAACACTTTCTTTGAATCTTAAATTTTAATTATCATCCTAGATTAATTAGTAATATGTCATAAAAGATGCATAATCATGGTGAAGTTGAGAGAAAGCTAAACATGTTTATGTAACTCTTTCCCTTGTATTGATTTGCTTATTGAAATGACCTAGGGGGAGAGTTAATATGTGTAATGGGTACATGTTTACGGGAAGTGTGCCCATATGTAGGTAGAAATATGAGTTCTCATAGTATATTCATCTCACGGGCTTGAAATTGTAATGATCAACTAATGAGAATGACTAGCTCATATAGGATTGTCAATCCTTATTAGCCATAGATTGCATGGCATAAACATCTTAGCATGAGCATTCCATGACATGGAATCTTTGGACTTACAGTTGTGTAGATATAAACTAATGAAGATACATAGACTACATGGCGAGAACTTGAAGACTTGAAGAGTTGAAGATCTCAATGGCAAGCTTAAGGAATGTTTCATAAGGATTGACACCAATTACTTAGAGAGCTCACAACACATTGGAGTTGTCTTCATCAAGCAAGGTTTCAATAGATGTGTTGAATCTTATTTTGATGACATAACATTGCAAGCTCTCTAAGAAAAATCATTGGAGTCCATACAACCATCAAAGGAATCAAGATCATCAAGACTCCAAGTGAGGAAGATTACCAAGCAACCTCATAAAGAAACCAAGATTGAAGAAAGGAATGAAGTGTTGAAATGTTCAACACTTAGACTAGCATTCGGTTAGGAGTTCAAAAACCAAAACTAGGAGGTGTAGGATAAGGAAGATAGAGTTTCATCCTTCAGCTGAACTCTAGTCAGTGGTTTGTCAACTAAAGACCTGAGACTTGGTGAGAAGTCGTGGAGTGAATGAGTTCAATTACCCTTTGGTCAAAAGTTTGCAACCAAAGACAGAAGATCTGAAGATCAAGCCACGAAGCATCAGACTTTGGAATCCAATCAGTGGAGTTCAAAAGCTCACAGTAGATTGGTAATGTTCGGAAAGGTAGTTCAGTAGACGTTCGGCCAATAGTTCGACAGTTGAAAACTGAATTGGAAACCCTAGGGCTAATGTGGCATAGAAGAATCAGAAACTGAGGAAGCTTCGATCAAAGTTTGGTCATGTGGTAGGCAGCCAAAGCTGAGGTGTCTAGTTTCAAGTGAATGTTCAACTGCCGTTCGGTTAATCAATCAGCAACTAATCATTCTGAAAAAGTTGTCAAAACTAGCCATTGAAAAAAACAAAAAATGGAGATTTGAATCCCAATGGATCCTATTTTGGGAGAGGCTATGGAAGCTTATAAATAAGGCCTTGGGGGAGTGTTTTGACATATCTTAGATGATGAAGAACCCCTAGAATCTCATGGATCAATTTGGGAAGCTCACCCTTATGTTGGGATTGTCTTTACCTACTAACTTGTATACTTAGGGGTAAATTGTGCATCCAAGGAGAGATTAGTGTATGTGAGGTTTGGATCAAATGTTTGAGCTTATTGTGTGGACTCTCAAGGTGTTGAAAGTGTGTGTCCATCTTGCCTAGAGGATGAGGGTGCCTGGAAAGAAGAGTGTCCCTTCGCTCAAGATGTGAGTTTGTGAAAGGAGGTGTAGCTTTAAGGTGGTGTTGCTCCAAGGGTATTCTGGAGCTAGTTACAAGACTCCTTAGCACTTTGGAGGTGCTTGGCAATGGAGGTTTATAGCTAGCAAAGTTCTTTGGCATTTGGTGTTAGAGAAGGAAGTCTTGTTGGAGGCTCCTAAGGGGTTAGGAGTGCAAGCTTCCTTGGCACTCGAGGGGTGCTTAAGAAGGAGGGTTTATGAGTAAAGGTTTTTTGGCACGTAGTGCTTGTGAAGGCGGTTTTCTTGTAACTTGTAAGTTGTACCAGCTTAGTTGCTATCATGAAGCTATGAAGACCTACTCACTAAAGAATCAGCGAGCTAGAAGAAAGAAGTACTAGTTGAGAACCTTTTAAAATTTTATTTGTCTTCTCTTCTTCTCTTTACTTGTGTGTTATTCTTTCAATTGCATTCACTTAATTAGCACACTTCCTTCACTCCTTTGTATCTAACTTGATCACTATTAGGAGTTAAGTATTATCAAGTTCAAGGTCATTTCACTACTTTATAGTTTAACTAGTTCACTAACACAAGTAGCAATTTGGAATAGAACTTGTTGTGCCTTACACACACTTTTTTGTATTTGAGTTCTTATTCTTCACTTGCCTTGTGTATTTATCTTTGTTCTTACTTGCTTATTACTTACTTCTGTTTATTTGATTGTCTATTTGTGATTATCATTTCATTGTAATTAAAATTTTCCGTTATTCATTGTCCATTCTTGCAATTTATATAAGGTCCCTATAGATTGTGGGGATCTAAGTATTTGTGATAAATATTTGTAGTTAGTTTTATCCCATATTAAGTGTGTGCTAAGGATTGTGGGGATCTAATTATTTATGATAAGTGTTTATAGTTAGCTTTCTCCCACATTAAGTGTGTGCCTTCATATAGAAGAGATGAGTAAGAGTACCAAACCTCTTAAAAATGTTGTGTGCCATTGTGTTTGATTTTTTATCCTTTTTCTTTTTATTTTGATTATTTGTTTTAGTTAATATTTTGTGCATTCTAGGTGTTTGATTATATTCCTCGCACAAAGCACTTATGTTTAACAAGTTCACTTTAGTGATTAGTGTGAGTTAATAAATTCAAACCCATTTACTTGTATAGTTTCATATTATTTGCCAACACTTGTGAATATTTTTTAATTCAGATTGGACATTATATGATATTATAGTCCATTCTTGTCTTAATCAATTGGTAGTCTTAGGATATGTGAGCAAAATAATTTTTTTGTTTAGTCTCGTGTTCTTATTAATCAATACCCGCACGATGACCTTACAATCATTGCAATGTGGTCCTCATGACATTACACACTACCATGGTGTATGCAAATGACTATTTAGTTTAGGAAATAAGTCAATAAACTATCCTACAACTACGAGCTGAGCCAAACAGTCCAAAAATTTAAGTGCAGCTTGGATCTTACAAGGATTTATTGGTTTGTTACTATCAACTAGGCAAGACATCGCGCCACATAAAACTAGGGTTGATCAGCCAGTCGAGTTGGTTAAAAATTGACTTAGACCACAAACCAAACTCACTGAAGTGAGGTAGTTCAGATAACGAACAAAAACCAAATGATTTTGATAACCAAATCGACCAAGCCAAACTTTAATTCGGATCAATTTTAACAAAATTCAAACAAATTACCAAATGCTTACTCTTGTTATTCTTCAATTTTATTCATCTAAAAATTGCCATACTTGCTCTGTTTTAGCCATAGTAGATATTCCAAATCACTAATACAATTATTATAGACCCATAAAAAATGGAGTACAAAAAATAAGAATTTATTACAAAATTACCCAAGCCATTTTCAAATTCCTAAGTCCTGAACGCATTGCGTATTCAAATTATGAATCCATAAAAGCCATAACAAACTCATAATTGTATATAATTTTTCTTTTCAACAAAAATTTATGTAGTTATGTTAACATGAGTGTTTTGCATTTATATAGATCTCCCCCATATAATTGGAATGCTTAGTTATTTCTTTGTTGTGATATACAATTGGCGTAAAACCCATGACTCGAGTCAGAGTTTTACGTTACCTGAACCAGTCGGTTCAACCGTTGGTTTGAGTCGAGTCAGTTTCATGAACCGCGTGTTGAGTCGAGGCCAGCTGTGATTTATGAGCGATGAGAGTCAGGTGTACCTGAATATATGATGATAACATCGAAAAGATGGTGAGAAATGAGTTATCAGAATATATGAAAGTATGCAGTATTTTTCTTTTTATGTATTTGATCGTAGAAATAGTTTTAGGCCGAATAACGCATTAGGACGCGTTAGATCATATTCGGGTGGGTTATTAGTTATAGAGCATGTCATATGGATGTTGTGGTGCTTGTTTTATTTTATGGGATTTTTTCATATTTTTCTAGATTTTTTTAGGATTTATTACGAACTAGTTATTATTTTGACTCGAGTAGGAATCGAGTCAATACTTAATTACGAGTTTGCCATTGGGGGTGTTTTTCTCCCACCCAACACCTTCCCCTCCCAAAACCCTCGCCGCCCACTGTGTTTGTCACCGCCGCCGCTGCCGACGCCGCACTGCCGCCGATCAACGCCGCCCCGCCTTGCCGTGTCATCGCCATGCCGCCCCGACCAACCCGGCCACCGTCTTGCCGTCATGATGCGGGAATCGTCCCACAAGCCACGATGCTCCCCTTGTCAATTCGCCACCATCCGGGCTGCGCCGCCACCGCCGTGACCCCAATGACCACCCCCATGACCTCCCGACATTTCCCCCTTACCTAGCACTGCCATCGAAGCCAGTCGTGGGCCTGATCGGAGCGACCGACTGCCCCGACCGAACTTGACGCCGATGCTGGCGGTCATCGCCGCCGTGGCCATCCTTGCTGTCACCACCATTGGGACGAGCTCGCTGAACCAGTGCTAACCCTTACCCCCGATTGCCCCACCAGAACAGTCGCCAAAAACCACTGGGACAATCGCCGGACAACCGCCAGAAGTCGCCGGAAAACCGGATTCACCAAAATTCGTCGGAAATCACCTGATCTTCCACCGAATCCCTCCGATCGAACCCTATCGAACTTCAGACGCCATAGGGTGCCAAATTCGAGCCACGAATCCCGCAAGGTATAATTTATTCTAACTTAATTATTTAAAAGTACTGATTATTAGAATTGCATGCCAGGATTGGTGAATTATGTGTTATAATTATATATATATATAGGTACAATTGATTAAGGATAAAATATGAAATTTGTTTGATTGACTGGTGTTAAAAATGGAAGCTAAGAAACTAATTAGGGTTACTGAGTGATAATCATGATCTAATGCAAACTTGCCTAAGTAGACTTGCTAAAATTGACATAGGTTGATGTGACTGTGATTAATGAGTGATGGATGTATGCGTGATATAGGATGTATGACTGCATTATGAGCGGGCGTTAGTATTTAGTTTAGATGTGTATGTACAGAGTAAGAGCTCACCGCCTAGGCGCGAGGACCCAATTGGAGCTTCTGCCAGGTCCGTTTAGGACTCGTTCTCTGTTTTAAGCTATTCTATTGAGTATTTGATTTATCATGTGCAGGACGAGTTAAGTGGTGTTTTATCGGATCCCACTTAACTCGGGCCATTTAGCCAACAATTTTTTCGAATTAATAACCCTCGAGGATGAGATCGCTCGAGTCAGTTTTCAAAATTAAGATCCACCACAAGTTGCCTTCGGGACTATTGTATAAATCCCAACCCAGGCCTATATATGTATAGTTTTTACATTTTTAGTGAGAGATGGAATGAGGGTTACTAATGGCCACGCCTTCAGATAAGGCGTGTGCACAGAAGAGCGGGCTCTGGAGCTGGGGAGAACCCACTTCATTCCCGAAGGATCCGGACAACTCCACCTTTGAGTTCCTCAAACTTGGAGAAGTGTGGAGGTTTATGGGTACTGCAATGCAGCGCATGTCTAGACTTGTGGTTCAAAGGGTACTAAAGGCGACTGCCTGAGAGTGCTCGGCCTTCGTGCTCAAGGCCAGGAGTAATATGCAGGGTGTAGAGGGTGGAAAGGAATGAGATTTGATGCGAGAAGCGATAGAGAAATGACCAAGGTATGAGAATGAGAAGGAAAGGGGGACGCTACCGACTCGAGGGCGACGGCTCCCATATATGCCCTTATGAGAGTTCTTGAGGAAGTATATGGTTTTCATTCAACAAGAGAGTTTGCTCTCCTATGCCAGATTGATATTAGTTATTTTTCGGGCCGGTAACACTCGTTACTGATGGTTTTTCTATATATATGTAGGTGAAAAATGCGAGGGATGAAAGTTGTCGAGGCTGCGGAGGAGCAGCACCGAACCACACACACATGAACCTGCCACGTG
This sequence comes from Piper betle, assembly GCA_033002965.1. Lineage (NCBI taxonomy): Eukaryota > Viridiplantae > Streptophyta > Magnoliopsida > Piperales > Piperaceae > Piper > Piper betle. The sequence continues at coordinate 13,490 of JAURVB010004399.1, forward strand.
TAATGTATAATGATGGTGTGTTAATGCTATGTGAATGATAATTATGATGTGTTTGTCTGGATGAATTGCTTATCATGAAACAAACGGATAAATGTGAATGTGTAGGAAGCCTTGGAGTTCAGACTCAGCTCAGATGAAAACAAATAAGATAATGATGGGATGCCATGGTAGATAAAATGTTTATATACCCTTGTCGTGGACAGGTTGGCCCTTATTGCACTTTTAGGGGAAACTCTGTCCGTTTTTCCCTATTAGTATATATTTTCTTTTGGTTTCTCATTTATTGTTTTGTCTTGTTTTTGCTTGCACGCCATGGCATGCTTGTAGGACTCCATTAGAACCCAATTGTTCTCATTCATGCATTTTATGTTTGCACTTCCATCTTAAGATGCCGAAGGCAGATCCGGGACCAAATCCAGTAGATTAGCAAACGGTTCGGTCGCCGGTGATATTTTCGGGTCGGTTCATGGGTGAACCGAATCGGGGTGTTACAATTGGGGACTAATTACATACCTATCACTAAAAATAACATAAATAAGATTTCAACTTGGGATTTGCAAATAGGTATGAAATAGATAAAGTATCAAACCCCCATCTCTTCCATATAAATAAATACATCTTCCATGACTTAAACTAAAGTGGCAACTGTAACTTTTATGTACCGGTAGAGATACATAAAAGCATGATTTAGAGGAAGAAATAAAGAGGAGAAAGTAGTGCAAATTATGAGCAATTCTTTGTAATCATTAATTTATTCAATTTGCTTGCTTCCGACGGAAAATTATGTTCAGTTGACTTTTGGTTCAAGTATGTTAGAGATAGGGTCAAGTTTTATAGATAAATATCACTGAATAATGAGATATATGATATAAATGATCTATTGTCTTACCAATAATAATGAGGAGAAAGAGTATAACAATTTTTTTTGTTGTGTTTTGATTGGTTGAATGTCCTATTTTTTATTATTATATGATTTTTAATTCTACTCTTTATTTTTAAGAGTATATTAGTTGAATTAGTAATCTAAATATGACTAGTCATGGTTGGCTCAACTCGGCTTGGCTCGTAGTTTAAACCCGAGCTCAGCCGAGCACTAAAAATATACTCGTGAGTTGAGCTCGAGCTCGAAGCTCGCTCCGCTTGGTGGCAAGCTCGAGCTAGAGTCACGCTCGCAATGAAAGAACCATTGGGCTCTCAACTCAAGAGCTCAAGTGGGCTCATTAGGAGAGCTCAATGGCTCTCAAAGAATAGAATAATGTAATTTTATCTTTGCATTAATATTTTAATAAATAATTGTTCGGGCGTAGAATGTTCACCCCCTCAAATCGCGTCTTTGTGTCCTAATTAAAGGGGTCGGAGAGACCAAGGTTATAACAACCCTCTTATTCTGAGCCACAAGCCAAGTGTTACTATATAAAACTAAGTGTCTCATAAATTAATTTTCTATTAATTTTCAAGATTTTAAATAAACTCTTGACATAAAAGTTAATATAATAAATGCTCGGAATAATCTAAGTCCCATGAACCAAACCAAAATCCCACTGCCATGCAAACAATCTCGAGAAAAGAATAGTCCAATAATAGAGTCCTCCAGCTGTCCCGACTCTACCCATCCTTCCATGCTCATACCTGCGGAGGCAATTCTGCGTTAGTGATAAAAACACTAAGTCGTATAATTACAAGAAACAATTAATATATCCCACAACATCTGAATTACGTCTTTTAGTGATTATGAGCCTATGCTGAGCTCTTAATATGCTAGGAGGGTGGCCGCCCATCCAGCTACAATCCCATGTATGCGCACACATGCTACATGGCCCTCGGCATGTAGTTACCGATATTTGCCATTGACTCACCCTCTCGGTATCACAAGTGTATAATGAGCCATCTTGCTCTACTGTGCCCTGTCACCCCTTTTGGCATGGGGGCAGGCATTTAATCTTTCAGGGGGTGCTGCCCTATGTCGGATTGAGTCAATTCATTGACCTTGGTTGCGCTCTGGCACATGGTGGTCGAATATGAACTCAAGTCGACCAAGACTCCCACATAGTAATTTTTTAAGGGTGCTGCCCTATGTCGGACTGAGCCAATTCTTTGACCCTGGTTGTGCTCGGTGCATGGTGATCGAATGTGGACTCATGCCGACCAAGACTCCCAAATCAAAATATATAATATTTCAAGTAATTATACGGACCTGGTATTGTGATGAGAAACCCACAACTATGACACACGATCCTAAAGCCTTCCCTTTATGAGTCAAATATGCTCACAAACTATCCAGAGGATGTTTCATTTAATAACAAAACTTTCCTTTATATAGAAGAATATGTGTAGAATTCAAGAAGTCACTACATTAAATTTTATAAATATGTGGGAATTCAAAGAGTCATTTGTGTGATAACGTAAAGTCAAAAAGTAATTATAAGTTAATACGAATGGATATTAAATCCTAAAAATATTATAAATATCATTATACCGATATGCTAATGGTCAAAATCAATAATTTATAATATTAATTTTTTTTCAAGAATTAATTTAATTAAATAATATTTACGGTTCATTCTAAGATTTACAAAACCATAAATAAAATAACCTAATTATTTTTTTCAGGGCTTTACAAAGGTGCCCTTGCCGCGTAGTGAAACGGTGCGATAGTAATAAATGTAACAAGCAAAGAATAACATATAGGAAGTTTTACCTAGTTCCTTAAAGTTCAACTTGAATCCCTAAGTTAGCCCACGATGAGATTGATATTCCCAATTCACTATTTCGCCTTTGGTTTTACACTTTACAGAAAGGAGTAAATTTTGCCGCCTTTAAATAATTTTGCCTTTGAGATCTTTGACTCCAATGTCTTGGTTTATCCCTTTCTACTCTTTAAATCCTCAAAATACACCACTGTGTCTAGAGCACCCAAAAACCGTGGCGTAGCAAGTTTTGCCTCGTTCCGAGGTCTAGAAGGCCTTCAAATTATTTCCAAATTTCTAATAGACTAAACCAACCACTTCGGGTTGGTTCAAAACAAATAAATGCTGGATCAGGTCAGGTGGCATGCGGCACAGCCTTAACTCGCAGGCTCTGCCCTCACAACTGCGGTAGGCTTCAACTCCAAGCGGCAACAATAAACAGAGATGGGTCTCCTCCGGCATGTGCAACACCAGCAAGGCAGGCTTCAACTCCAAGCGGTGACATGCTTTAGCATCCACAGTGTCAGCAGCACGACTATGGCAAAGCAACTCTGGTGGGCTAAGCGGGGACTCCGGCTTTGCGGCGATGAGCAGCAACAAGATGGGCAAGGTGGTGCCCTTCCCATTAGCAACTTGGACAGATTCTCCCCTCTGGGAAAGGCTTCACAGCAAAGACGGCGGGGAGCAGCGATTAAACTTTTGCAGCCATGATTTTTCCTGCTAAAAAATCCTGCAAAAAATACACACCCCCATTGAAGTAAATTCATTGCTGCAAAGCAGTAAGGGCGGACCTTGATGGCACTGTAACTCTTCTTCCCGGCCCGATCACCAAGACAATAATGGCAAGCTCTGTCTTCACTGCAAGAGGGTGGGGGTCTCCATGGCTTGGTGACAAGGGCCTCAAACAGCAACTTATTCTGATAGATGATGAGGTGATAGGCCTTCGCCAAAACAAGTGATATTGCAATCTCCAAAGCTTCACATCTGCAAATTTTTCTTCCCCCTTCAAACAATTAGCTTCACTTATTCATTGACTTTTGAGAGCCCCTTTTGTTCCATGATTGTTGCATTCAATCATGAGTCATCCTAACTTTCTGTGCAAATTCCCTCCTAGAGTTTTGGAACAGCCTGGACTCTTTCTCTAAGGCTCAATACTTATTCACGTGAGTACAAATCCCAAAAAGTTATCCACATAACTGATAAGTACTAAGAGCCAATTTGGCTTGAGCTCTCAAGCCATCGAGCCAAAGCAAGCCAAGCCTGGGTTTTACCCTCACGAGCTGAGCTTGGCTTGGATCAGTGTCACCTCAACCTTTTCGAGCGTAGCTGGCTCGGCTGGTTTGCCCCAAGAAAATATGACTTAATTAACAATGTCAACTCTAGAGAACCAGTCTTGGGGTGTTGCATTCAGAAATACCGGGCCCAACTCGAGCCTCCCCATCCATCGCCCCTAAATAGGTGAGCAGCAATGTGGACCAATTAATAGGCACGCCAAGATAAAACACAGATGGAGACTCACATGACCGGGAGATGAATTATTTTTCCCATTTTATCCTCATTATTCTTTTTCTCTATTTTGCCGTCCACTTTCTTCTATCTGTTCTTATCTGTGTCCCTGGGTTGGCATATGTAATAATTGCTCAACAATGTGAACCAAAAAATATCAATTTCCGATAAAAAATGCACACCTACATTAGATTCTTCTCAACGAACATGAAGTTTAAATAACCAAGAACAAAAATGCCGCTCGTACTTGCTTTTAATTTATGTAAATGAATTCGCAAACTGCTTGTTGACCATAATAAATGGTTGATCATTTTCCCCAAACCTCCACCAAGAGAGCAAATAGAGAATATGCTGAGTGGTTTTGTAACACCCCAATTCGGTTCACTTGCAAATCGGATCAGAAATACTACCGGCTACCAAACTATTCACTAGCCTACTTAACTCAGTCCAGATCTACCCTTTACATTTCAAGATAGTTATGCAGACATTTAATATATAAATGAGATATTTAGGCTCTAACGTTGTCCTATATGAATGCTATGATATGCAAATCATATTCCAAACAAAGCAAACTAGTTTAAAGTTTAAAAAACAAACATTTTTAAAATAAAATGGAGAGAGTCTCTCCTAAAAGTGCAATAGGGACCACTCTATTAACAATAAATTTTATATATATATATATATATACAATAAATCCTAAAACGTTGCCAAAACATCTTATTTCTCACACAACATTCTCATCATGATAACCTTCATCTTTCTGATTTGAGTCTCGGCTCTATTTGCTCAACTTGTTCCAGTATATGCACAATACTATCACTCACAAATCATTTCATGCAATAAGACACTAAAACATTCATCTACCACAATTCACACCAATTCATCACATCACGATTTCATTCAGTCTCGGCAGGTACATGTGTGTAAGTTGCATTACTGCTCCACCGCAATCCTAACAGCACTCAGTCATTCAGGTTCTCACCTAGATATATAATACAAAAATCAGTAACGAATGTTAGTGGTCTAGCAATAACTAAATAATCAAAGTGCCACATGAGAGCTAACTCTCATCTCATGTTAACTGAAATTATTCATATACTTCTGCATTATAATCACTCATAAGGGCACTATTAGGAGCCGTAAGCCTCAACTTGAACAACATCTCATTCTAACTAGTCTTATGCCTCGGCATTTTCATACTATCTCACGCTCAAAAAAATCAATTATTCTAAAGCCCTCTACATCCTCCGTATAACTCCAGCCTGGAGCACAAAGACCAAATATTCTCAGGCAGGAGCCTTCAATACTCTTTGAACCCACAAGTCTAGACATGTGTTGCATTGTAGTACCCATAATCCTCCACACTTCTCCGGGTTTGAGGAACTCAAAATGTGGAGTTGTCAAGATCCCTTGGGAATGGAACGGCCCACTTACCAATCCAAAGACCGCTTTGACAGGCACGTGCACCACTTTCGGTACATGCGAGTCGACTTTCCCCTTGTCTCACATCTCACTGGAAAAATCGAGAAAACTATATATACATAGGTATGGGTAGGGATTTCAATATATTAAGCCCGAAGTCATCATGATCTGGATCTGAATTTTCTAAAATGAACTTGAGGGATCTCATCCTCAAGGGTTATTAATCCAAAAATTCATACAACTAAATGGCCCGTGTGGAGTGGGATGCGATAAATCCACCACTCGACACGTCCGCTGACCTATCAAATCAAATCACGATAGAATGAGAGGATCAAACCAGAAGCAATTCCTAACAGACCTGATAGAAGTTCCAATCATGTCCGTGCACCCAGGCGGCGAGCTCCTACTCTGTACCTACACATTAAATCTAAAAGCTAATACTCACTATATAAATGATACATTCACACATCTTAAGCAATACACTCATATCAATTTACTCACATCAATCCTTATCATGTTTTTTAAATTATGTTGTAGTTAATTAGCAATTCATGCCTAATTTACCTAATTAGTTCATTATCATTTATTTCATATCATTCAAATCATGCAAATTCATTTTATTTACAATTGAAGCACTCTATCATGTCAATCAATCAAATCCTAACATGCTATAGTAATAATTATAAATTTTAAATAATTAAATTGGAGATCATTATGCCTTGCGTCGACAGCAATCTGCACCGATTACGTTTTGGTCGCGCGTTTTGGGACTCAAATTCGGTACCCAGTGGCATCCTAAGTTCGATAGGGTTCGGCGGGACAAATTAAGGAAAAATCAAGTGAATTCTAGCAAATCTAATTTTCCAACAATTTTTTGGCAGCTTTTCGATGGTTTTCGACCAACTTTTCTGGCAATGTGGTCGGGGTTGTGGGTAGGCACCGGCTCGCGTCACCACTGTGAGGGGAAAGTGGCTGCGGTAGTGGCAACGGTTGTGGGTGGAGGCCGTGGTCAGTTGGGGTCATCCGGGCTTGCCAACTGGCCTTGTACCAGCCTCAACGACAACACACGGTGGGGGAAAGGGATTGTCTAGGTCGACATGGTGACAGCTACACGGCGATGGTAGAGCGGCGCGCCGGCCACTGAGTCGACGTCAAAAGCACAAAGCGTTCCGGCGGCTCTGTCACATCATAGAGGTCGAGCGACAACCGAGAAGCTGGGGTACTGCTCTACGACGCTCTAGCAGAGCTCGAGGGTGTCGATCGGCAACAGTGCGGCGGTTGGAGGCAGCTTCAGTGATGGCATTCGGAGCGTCGTCGGGGAGGAGGGAAGGAAACTTCAGGGTGAAGGGTTTGGTGGCAATTTTGTAATTAATAGTTTACTCATATTTGACTCGAATCAAAAATAATAACTAACTCCTAATAAATTCTGAAAGAAATCCAAAAAAAATATAGAAAAATACCATAAAATAAAATACACTCAATAATATCAAAATGACATGTTCTATAACTAATAGACCACCCAAACGACTATCGACGCATTCTAATGCATCATTCAGCCTAAAAATAATTCTACAATCAAATACATAAAAAAATAACTGGCATACTATCATATATACTAATAACTCATTTCTCATTATTTTTCTAACATTATCTTCATATATTCAGATACACATGACCCTCATCACTCGTAACACACAATTGGCCTCGACTAAGTACACATGCCATGAAACTAACTCGACTCAAATCGACAGTTGAACAGCCTAGTTTGCTACTATAAAACTCTAACTCAAGTTACGGGTTTTACAACCTTCCCTCCTTAGAAAAATTCATCCTCAAAATTTTATTGAAGGAGGTTTCAAACTCATCAATAGTCTAAAAACTAAATCTCAACTATAGTACCTGGTCGTGAAGCTGGCTGCTCAAACAACTTTGTGTATCTCTTCTTCATTTCACCTTCACGTTCCCATGTAGATTATTCAACTCCTCATCGAGATCACTGCACTCATACTAGTGGAAACTTTTATCTTCTAAGAACTTTCACTCGGTGGTCCACAATCTTGACTGCATCTTCTAGATATGTCAAGTCTGGTTGGAGCTCTATCTCTATGAATTTGACCACGTGAGAGTTGTTTGGATGGTATGCTTTCAATAACGACACATGGAGGGCATCGTGCACAACTGATAGATGAGGCGGCAATGCTAGTCTATAAGCCACTTGTCCAATGAGCTTGATCACTAACTGAGTTTCCCATGCATCCCAAATCTCATGTTTTCCTTAGTCAGAGAGACCATCAAGAGAACGTGATATCCTAACACGAAATGAACCTCACATATGTACGAATCAGCATAACTTTTTTGTTTGTCCTGAGCTGACTTCATTATCTTCCTGATCCGCATCACTATCTCCTGTGTCTGCTTGATCATTTCTTGCCTAACTATCATTGGTTTGTTGCCCTATACCCAACATACTAGGGATCGACATGGTTTGCCATATAGTGCTTCAAATAGTGTCAATCTGATTGTGACCTGATAATGGTTGTTCTACGAGAACTCTACTAGAGGTAGATGCTCTACCCAACTTCCTCCAAAGTCTAGAATGCTTGCTCAGAGCAAATCCTCTAGCATTTGTATGGTTCTCTCAATTTGCCCACCTGTCTAAGGAGGAAAAGCTATGCTGAATCTCAACTCGGTGCCCATAGCTATCTGGAAAGCCTTTCAAAATCGAGATGTGAACCTCGGACCCCTGTCTGAATGATCTCCCATGGTACTCCATGTAGCCGTACTATCTAATCTCCGTATAGCATGACCAAAGTGGTCAGTGGGTAATCCATCCTGATTGGTATGAAATATACACTCTTTGTGAGTCGATCTACGATAACCCACATAGCATCCTTCTATTGGCGGGTCCTAGGCAAACAGATAAAAATGTTGTATGCTATGCTCTCCCACTTCTACTCTGGGGTTTGCAATGGTTGGAGTGTTCCACCTGGATGTACATGTTCGGCTTTTATTTGCTGGCACACCAAACATTTGAGGATTGTATCATGCACCTCTCTCTTCATTCCAGGCCACCAATATGTTTGCCAGACATCATGATACATCTTCACTCCACCTGCATGCACTTGGCATCTCAAAGTGTGAACTTTGTGAAGAACGGTACTACAAAGTGCATAATACTATGGAACATCTGGCACAAATAATCGACCTCTCAGTCTAACTAATCCATCTACATCTTTGGCCAATTCCTAGTGTGTTCTCTGTTCCAGCCACTGACTCAACTACTTATCTACCTTTTGTGCAACCTTGATCTGTTCAAGCACACTTGGCTGAATGGTCACTTGTGCCATCATTCTGACTAACTGTCTCTGGCCTATAGCATGCTAAGTCACTGACAGTGCCGCCAATCCTACTGAGCCTTGAACTGGCTTCCTGCTTAGAGCATCTACTATCATATTTGCTTTGCCCTCATGGTAGTCTATATCGATCTCAAAATTTGATAGGAGCTCTACCTATCTTCTCTATCTGCTTTTCAAATCCTTCTACGTGAAGATGTATTTCAGACTCTGGTGATTAGTCAAGAGTCTGAAAGATGTTCCATAAAAATAATGCCTCCATATTTTATGAGCGAATATGATTGTTGCAAGCTTTAGGTCGTGTGTAGGATAGTTACGCTCATGCACCTTGGGTTAACAACATGCATAAGATATAACCTTATCTTTGTACATCAAAACACAACCTAGACAAACTCTTGAGGCATCTGTGTAAATCACAAAATCTTCATGTCCTTTGAGCAATGTGAGGAAAAGCATCGAAGTCAACCTCCCCTTCAATGTCCTAAAACTCTTCTCACACTCCTCTGTCCATACAAATCATTCATTCTTCTTAGTCAACCGTGTAAAAGGAGCTACTATGGATGATAAACTCTGTATGAACCTGTTCGAATAATTTTAGTGACATGCAAGTATACACAGTCGAAACAAGTAGTATAATGATAAATTAGAGTATCGTTCCCACAGAGAGATGAATTTCCTTAAATTAATTAAAGAAAATAAAATTAAGAACAAAACAAAAATAATTGACTTAACGGAATCTAAATAATAACTTAAATAAAAAGCGAAGTTAAAATTATAAAACTCGTTCTAGAGTTGAATTTCCCTTAACATGAATTTAATCTTCATCAAATCTTACTCTTATCTTTTATTCACTCGGATTGTCGATCTAGGATAATTATATGACATGGTGGCTCCCGCTCCTTCATGCTTCTATTATTTTGCCTCAATTTCTACCTCCCGGTGATAATTGATTAATCAACAAAATAATGCATTAAGATTTGCCTTATAATCGCATACGGTGTTGTGTATCTCCCGACCACAACGACAAACAAGTCAAAAGACTCGTCGTATGATAAATTATCAATGACTAATCTAATTAATTTCTCCTGAAATCTAATTAAACCTCATGATCTAAGATATAGGCGATCAATCTATTCTTAGCATTTATAACATGATAATTCAAACGATCCGATTGAATAAAAGAGTAAGAGCTTGAAATAAATTCAATTAAATCATGTTAAGTTCCATTCTTCTCTAGAACGAAATAAAAGACTACTCCATAATAAAAATAGAAAACAATATAAAGAAGAAACTAATTTTCATTATAAAAGAGAAAGGAATTACAAAAACTAAAACTACTTCTTTTACTACACTCCGAAGCCAAGAGATGAGATATGATCAATAACAAATGACCACCCCTTTATATAGAAGTGGAGATACAAGAATTCGAAGAGGGTGTTCACAAATCGACGTAGTCTAATTAATTATAATGTCCCTTCAAGTTTCCAACTGTTCGACTCCATTGAACACCATAAATTGTAGCCATTGGGTGGGGCCAAGTGTCATGACCAATCAAATCCAAAGCTTAATTTATTCATCTTTTTCTGCATTGAAACACCAAAATTAAGCATATCTAATAAAATATTAATTAACTAGAATATAATGAAAAATATCACTAAATTAATAATATTTATACCCGAGAAGTACAAAATCATATTAAAAACATGGGTAAATATTATATATTTTAAACACTTAACACACCCCCAAACTTAAACTTTTGCACGTCCCGAGCAAAATATCATAACAAAGAAAATTTTACTACACAAAAATACTTAGTCCCCATTATGTTCTCATATGATTCTCAATCAAACCCTCAAGAGTCAACAAGATGTCAATCAAATCAGAAATTCCCTTTCATCAATCACATCCAAAAGAAAGCTCTGTGTGTGTGTGTGAGATAGTCCATTGGCTTATCATTCTCATCTGCAACCAAGAGAATACAATCAAGCACATGCTTAAATATGTTTACCTTTCGCTCCCATCTCCACTAATGTAGGTAATGCCAATTAATGGAATCAATAGGTCTTTATAGGTTGTAACGGGGCCAGGGGCTAGGGACCAAAAATCGGATAAATAAGATAGAAAAATCAGAGGCTAATATGCACCCTAGAATTAAAAATCCTTTCTAAATCCTGACATACATGTACAACAAATCCCCAAGCAATATGACACAAACTTCCTTAAATGTAGTATCGAATTGACCCAATATAAGAACTAACTTTGCTTTGATTTTCCATTGACTACTTGTTGTTTCTTTTTTTCTCTTTTCTTTCAAACCAGTGGAAGACTCTTGCTTCATCTTGTATTTACTAGTGGAGGATCATTGCCTCATCTTTTTCTTTTCTTCTTTTTTCTTTTTTTTTCTTTTTTTTACAAAGCAAAGTACCAAGAAAGTCCACACTATCTACTCAATCACCACTCTATAACACGCAATGCCTTCCCCTATACTACTCAAAGTTTCATCCCTGTTAGAATTTAGAACGATTTCAAAACACTAGGGTGCTAGGACTCAAGCAGCAAGATATATTTTCAATAAAAAAGCCAAGGCTAAAATAAGGGTAATCAAACAAATATGTATAATAAAGGCCATGAAATTGTGTACAGAGGATAATTCATATTAGGTAGGCTTGAAGAAAGGCCCAGACTCATCAAAGAGAAATGCCTATATCATTTTCCATCAACATGGCAAACCAAATATTTCGCCTCGAAAGTCGCTAGGGCAAATTCTAAAAGTCATGACCATCATGTACAATCCTTATTGCAAAACATTCATTGAAATCATCTAAACCAAAGGATTGTGAAAATATTATAAGGTAGAGAACCAACTCTCGAATGCAATCTTTTACTCAGTTCATCCCTCATATCAATTAATCAAGTTTTCCCAAGAAAGGTAAGACTAATTCACATGTATCTATCATTGAACCAAGAGACTAAAATACTATTGCATAATAAAATTTTTACACTAAACTACACTATATATTTATATATATGTATATCTAAATCTAAACACGAGTCAAGCATGAACAATATGCATAAAATTAAGGCATCACCCCCAAACTTAAACTAAACATTGTCCTCAAAAATAAAATAAATAAAAAGAAGTGAAAGAGAACTCCCTCATATCAATTAGTCGGTGGATGATTATCATGAATAACTGAATTTGGACTTGACCCATGCTTCATTGACTTTAAATGATCGATCTCCTTGTTCAGTGTAAGAACCGTGAAAATATGTGAACGTGAAAATATGTGAAAATTTTTATTTCAAGACTTGAACCTAAGTATTATGAAATATTATTTTCAATGAATGGATATGGTTGGTTATCAAGTAGACCGGTCACGGTTCAACGTAAAGCCAAACCCTAACCTTAGAGAAGACGTAAGGCCAAACTCTGGCATTAGGAAGACGAACCCAACCTAGAGAATACTGATTCATGAACGGATGATGGGGTAAGAGAATTTAATAAAGGGACTCGTTGAACCTAGGGAATACCTATACATGAATAGATGTGAGAATTTAATTGAGGAACTCGTTGAAGCATATATATATAGGAGGAGGGGTTAGGGAGAAGGGGCAGTCCACTCCTTCTTGCCTCCTCTCCAGTGCCTTTCCATTGTGGTGTAAGTATTTCATACTTCTTCTTAGTTTCTTTTCCATTAGAACTCTTACATGCATGGTTGCAACGCATAAATTCATTAGAAATACCTTGCTAAGTTGCTGGAACTTTTGGTATAAATTGCAATAGGTCTTTGGGTGTTGAGATATTGTATGGTTGCAAATTAGATGGCAGATATGAAATTCACGTTTGACTAGTTTCAAGAAACCCTATTTTTTTAGCCGCACTGTTCAAAATCTAATAATGGACATGTCAGAATGGAACAGACAGTCCATAAATAAATATCGGCCAATAGGGGGTACGATGGAATGGACCCATCGGCTCAACCTAATGCAGTGGTACGGTGGAATGGACCCATCGGCCAATAGGGGTACGGTGGAATGGACCCATCGGCTCAACCTAATACAGTGGTACGGTGGAATGGACCCATCGGCCAATAGGGAGTACGGTGGAATGGACCCATCGGCTCAACCTAATACAGTGGTACGGTGGAATGGACTGACCCATCGGCCCAATATTTTATAGTGGCAACCCAACATAATAGGGGCACGATGGACTGACCCATCGGCCCAATATTTTATAGTGGCAACCCATCGGCCAATAAGGGGCACGATGGACTGACCCATCAGCTAATAGAACTACATCGAGCTTGATCCCGATATGGGTATGTAGGCCAATCAAGATTGTTTGATTTCAGCTCAAATAAGGTAGAATAAAAGTATGATAGGATAGTCAGGTTAGGAGAATGGGTAATAAATGGGACTTCTTTTTATTTTGTTTTGAGTTATAAATGTGGCTATGGGAAATGGTCTAAGACTGTGGGAACCATTATTTTATAACTTATTACTCAGCATTTAGTAGTTTTATTTTGGTAACACCTAGCCAACAAGGCCCACAATATTATAAAAATGGCCGGGTCGTTACATTCAGTCTTAATTTCAATTGCACCATATGGAAAAACTTTTGTCCAGGAGAAAATGACCAGCAACCACACCAGATGCCATGTTTGTCTGCTATAGTCCAAGCAATAGCTGACTTGTGATCTTTTAGTATTCTAATCAGCTTCTCTTTCTGCAATATAGTTAGCTCTGAAGATATAATAATAGGAAGAGTGTCATCAAGCCCTAAGAAAATATACCTGAGATGTTTTGGAAGTTGCTTTAGCTCTAAAATAAGTGGTACTTCAATTGATGGCAGCAATTTGTGGAATGGTAGATCTGAGGTTTCCATAACTTTGAATCGTTGAGGCAAAATTGGTTGTGAATCTAATACTTTAACCATCTCATCCACATCAATATCTTCTTCACAAAGAGAATTTATGGATTTATGTAATGAATTACTAAATTGATCCCCTTTGCATCCGAGTAAGCTAACCAATGTATTGAGTTCATTTTCGTTATTTGGTTTTTCATCTTTTTCCTTAACTTCATTGGGTTGAACTGGTTCTTGTAAAGTAATACCACTCTGGGTTGTTATAGCTTTGCAATGCTCTTGACCATCATTCCTTGGTTGTTCTGGTTGGCTAGGAAGTACACCCTTGGGTCGCTCACTAGGTTCCTTGTTTAATTGCACCATAACTTGTTGCATAAACTGTTGTTGTTGTTGTTGCTGATTCTGCATAAATTGTTGCATAGTTTGTTGCATAGTTTGTTGCATGGAATTGAACATTTGGACCAAATCTGGTTGTTGTTGTTGCTGAAAAGAAAGTGAAGGAGGTTGATAATGCTGTGATGGTGGTGGTGGATTATTGGGGACAGCAACCGATTGTGAAGAATTATTCCATGAAAAATTGGGGTTATTGCACCAGCCCGCATTGTAGGTGTTGGAATAGGGATTGTTGTTCCAAATAAAGTTGCCTACGTAATTAACTTGATCTGTTGCACATTGACCTGTAAAATGTCCTTGTCCACACCATTCACACCTTGGTTCTACAGCCTTAACCTGTCTCTGTATATTAAGAATTTGAACTTCATTAGTTAAAGCACTGACCTGAGCAGATAAAGCAGTAAGTGCATCTAATTCTAAAACTCTGGTAGTCCTCCATGAATGCATGGCTTCTTCCTCTATTGGTTCTTGTGCTCTTCTTCCAGCGGCACACAAGTTTCTCAAAGTCCTTTCAATCTTTGAATCACAAGAAGACAAGGGTGACCGTACTAATAAACAAATGATAATAAATAATAGAAGGAAGAAGACAATGATATAGTTTATTTTTTCCTTTTTATTTTAAAAATATAATCAGACACTAAAATCTAAAAGAAAAGAAAAACACTCAAAATTCTAATCCTAAATTAATTAAGAAAATTCGATCTCCCGGCAACGGCGCCAAAAACTTGTTCGAATAATTTTAGTGACATGCAAGTATACACGGTCGAAACAAGTAGTATAATGATAAATTAGAGTATCGTTCCCACAGAGAGATGAATTTCCTATAAATTAATTAAAGAAAATAAAATTAAGAACAAAACAGAAATAATTGACTTAACAGAATCTAAATAATAACTTAAATAAAAAGCGAAGTTAAAATTATAAAACTCGTTCTAGAGTCGAATTTCCCTTAACATGAATTTAATCTTCATCAAATCTTACTCTTATCTTTTATTCCCTCAGATTGTCGATCTAGGATAATTATATGACATGGTGGCTCCCGCTCCTTCATGCTTCTATTATTTTGCCTCAATTTCTACCTCCCGGTGATAATTGATTAATCAACAAAATAATGCATTAAGAATTGCCTTACAATCGCATACGGTGTTGTGTATCTCCCGACCACAACGACAAACAAGTCAAAAGACTCGTCGTATGATGAATTATCAATGACTAATCTAATTAATTTCTCCCGAAATCTAATTAAACCTCATGATCTAAGAAATAGGTGATCAATCTATTCTTAGCATTTAGAACATGATAATTCAAACGATCCGATTGAATAAAAGAGTAAGAGCTTGAAATAAATTCAATTAAATCATGTTAAGTTCCATTCTTCTCTAGAACGAAATAAAAGACTACTCCATAATAAAAATAGAAAACAATATAAAAGAAGAAACTAATTTTTATTATGAAAGAGAAAGAAATTACAAAAACTAAAACTACTTCTATCTACTACACTCTGAAGCCAAGAGATGAGATATGATCAACAACAAATGACCACCCCTTTATATAGAAGTGGAGATACAAGAATTCGAAGAGGGTGTTCACAAATCGACGTAGTCTAATTAATTATAATGTCCCTTTACAGTTTCCAACTGTTCGACTCCATTGAACACCATACATTGTAGCCATTGGGTGGCGCCAAGTGTCATGACCAATCAAATCCAAAGCTTAATTTATTCATCTTTTTCTGCATTGAAACATCAAAGTTAAGCATATATAATAAAATATTAATTAACTAGAAAATAAAGTAAAATATTACTTAATTAATAATGTTTATACCCGGGAAGTACAAAATCATATTAAAAACATGGGTAAATATTATATATTTTAAACACTTAACAGAACCGTCTGTAGTATCCAGCGAGGCCAAGGAAACTCCGAACCTCTATAGGCATCTTCAAGTGTTCCTGCTGCTACTACTACTTCTATCTTGGCTGGATCCACTAAGATACCTGCTACTGAGATGATATGACTGAGAAAGTTCACTTCTCACAGCCAAAAATTACACTTCAAAAACTTTTCATACAATTTGTTCTCCCTCAATGTCTTCAGCACTATCCTCAGATGTTGTTCATGTTCTTCTTCCCTGAACAAAGAGTATACTGATATGTTGTCTACAAAGACGATCACAAATTACTCCAAATATGGACTAAACACTCTGCTCATCAAGTCCATAAATGCTGCTAGAGCATTGGTCAATCTAAAATGTATGACCAAAAACTCGTAGTGGTCCTATCTGGTCCTGAATGCAGTCTTCGAGATGTCTTCTATTCTAATCTTCAACTGGTAATATCTTGACATCAAATCGATCTTGGAGAATACAACTGTCAAGCTCAATTGG
This sequence comes from Piper betle, assembly GCA_033002965.1. Lineage (NCBI taxonomy): Eukaryota > Viridiplantae > Streptophyta > Magnoliopsida > Piperales > Piperaceae > Piper > Piper betle. Next base: position 30,104 of record JAURVB010004399.1, read on the forward strand.
TAAAATAGATCATCAATGCGAAGAAGAGAGTATATATTCTTAATAGTTGCATGGTTTAATATCTTGTAATCGATGTATAAACGCATGCTTCCATCCTTCTTCCTCACAAATAGTACTGGCGCATCCCATGGAAAAATACCTGGTCTAATGAAATCCTTGATCCAACAGTGTCTATAACTGTTCTTTGAGTTCCTTGAGCTCAAGAGGTGTCATTCTGTACGGAGCTCTATAGATAGGTGTTGTGTCTGACATCAACTCAATGACGATATCTACTTCTATAGTCTGGAAATACATTAGTAAATTCTCTAACCACTGGAATCACCTCAATGTTCAATCTATCCCCTGATCCTGCCAGTACTAATGCTACCATTATCAACTCATTGCCTCGATCTAGCTGTCTCACTACATTATGATAGGATATCCATCCTTGTTCTCTATCTCTACCCTACCCTCAAAGAAAAAGTAGTGTCTTCCATGGCGGAAGGTCACCGTCTTTCTTCTTCAATCTATCATGGCACCTTGCTTGGACATCCAATTTATTCCAAATATCATATCAACAAGGATATTACACACACTCTCACCCATAGCTATAACATTACCGGCGGAGTGGACACTAATAGTGAATGTCCTAATTCTTCTATCTTACCACCCATTCAACTTGTGTATGCGTATGAAATAAAGGATTGTGAGCAGCCAGAACCGAATAAGACGCGTGCATATACAAAGCCTATTAAAAGCATCCCTATCATAACTGTTGTGTCTTCAAGTGCCTCTGCCACTGTGGCTGCATACATCCTTACTAGACTGCTGCTGTGCTGGGGTAGGAGGTGCTGCTAGTATCACTACCTGATTCTAATCCCTCTAGTCCTAAGCTGGCGGTGCTTGCGGCCTACCTCTTTGATGTCTAGCTTGCCTTGTAGCCGTATACACTCTCTATTTATGTCCCCTCTATTGTTGTCAAGGCAGCTATTGGTCTCCACATCTTTGGCCCTAACCTTGGCCTCTCTACTATTGCTGAAGCTAAAGAGCTGGAAGTGTAAGTCTCTGTTGAGGTGCTTGGAATGTCAACTGCTGGTATTGACTAGTTGGATAGGTTGCGGCTCTATGCCCTATTGACTACAACTGTAGCATGCATTAGCTCCTCCTCTGCACTTGGTAGCTCTATGTCCGGTGACCGCAACAATAGCATACGTTAGTGCCTGCACTCACCTCCATGACAAAAGTCTTGGCAAGGTCAAAGTCTTGGCAAGGTCGAGTAGCTATAACTCGCTCTACCTCACTTGCAGGTTTCACTATGTCGCTAAAAGTAGCAAACTTCCTATCCAAATAGACCATATGGATCTCATGATGGAAACCTTTGTAAAAGTGTTCTATTCTCCTTCTTTCGGTTGGAACCAAATTCAGCGCAAACCTTTCCATAGCTTTGAATTTGATCTCATACTACACCACTTTCAAGGGACCCTATTTTAGTGTTTAGAATTCCCTCTCATTTCTCTTCCTGACATCTGGTGGAAAGTATTTTCATATCAAAGTTTTATCTTGGAATGTCCCTATAATGATGTGTACCTTGTACTCTATTGGGTATGTCATACTGTCAAACACTCCCATGGCCAATGATATCCATAGGAATACCTCTTCTGCCTCCAACTTCCCAAAAATTGGACGTTGACCATTCTTCACAAATTTCTCATACTACCACAATTTCAAGTTTCTTGTAGCAGCTGATCTGTTAGATCCTTCTCCTAGGTCATAACGCTAAAAGGGTGGTCATGTACCTACTAGCACACTGTCAAATCCTACAGCTCCACTTCTACCTGTTGCCTGCTACTGCAGGTCCACTAACATCTGGGCCCATTCTTGTCTGAAACGGGGCAAACAGAAGAGTCGTTGTTGGAGAAGTCCTCTGTTGAAGCGGCGGAGGAGGAGGAAGCAGCGGAGGGCCCATGAGAACTGTAGGCTTTCCTTGTGCCTCATCATCCACTACTGGTCTCTTCACAACTCTGGCCACTGAGAGGGCTATCTATTTGAGCTCTCTCCTGAATTCCTCCTAATTTTGTTGCATCTGTATCTAAGCCTCAACTAATCTAGTAATCATTGCATCTCTCTCCTGATGATTATTTCTACAGTAGTGACATTCATGGTGATGACTTTCACTACGTCGTCTAACTCAGACTAGCCACTGGGTTCTCCCGATGGCATGGTAGTCCTCAATCGGCTACATGTTGTGTCACTATGACCATGCCTGGGACTGTCATGTCTAGGCAATGGAGGGGATGGGGCCCTAATCTATGTCCTACAAGTCTGACTCACCATCCTACTAAGATTCACTACTCTAACCTGAATAGTATCACACCACCGATTGGTAACAATGTTTGCAAACAAAATAATAAAATCAAAATATACCTGTCGGTACAACTTAGAGTAGTTTTTTGCACACATGTAACCAATAATACATCTACCATCTTAATCAACCAAGGGCTTAGATCCTAATACCAAGACTCTAATACCCCAATTCGGTTCACCCGCGAACCAAACCAAAAATGCTACTGGTGACCGAACCGTTCACTAATCTAATTAATTTTGTTAAGTCGACCTGCATCTACCCTCAGCATCTCAAGATGGTGATGCAAATATACATTGCATGAATGAGATGTTTAGGCTCTAACTTTGTTGTAGATGAATGCTATGATATGTCATTCTCATTCAAAACAAAGTCGTTAAAAGTTCGAAAAACTACAATTTTTAAAACAAAATGGACAGAGTCTACCTTAAAAGTGTAATAGGAACCACCCTATCAATGACAAACAATACATATATTTAACAACAAAACATAAAACGATGCTAAAAGATCATGTCTTTCGCACAACATTCACATTATAATCATCTTCATCCTTTTGCGTTAGGTCTCAACCCCATTAGCATATCCTGTTCAGTTCTATTCATGATAATCAACACACAGATCTTATCACAGTTTCACAAAACAAATCCTGCAATCAGAAATCATATCATTCATCCACATAATTCACAATACTTGATCATAGTATAATTTTCATTCCCTTTAGCAGGTATATGTGTGCATGGTCCATCGCTGCTCTTTCGCAGTCTCGACAACGCTCTGTCATTCAGGTTCTCATCTACATATATAATACGAAATTATCAGTAACAAGTGTTACTGGTTCAGAAATAACTAGTAATCAAACTAGCACAGGAGAGCTGACACTCCTATTAAATGAAATCAATCATATACTTATGCATTAGAATCTCTCGTAAGGGCACTAATCAAGAGCAGTCAACCTCGACTTGACAGCATCCCATTTTGACTCGTCAGTTGCCTCAGCATTTTCCTCGTAACTGAAAATTAATTATCCTAAAGCCCTGTACATCCTCTGTATCACTCCTTGCCCTGAGCAAAGAGGCCGACTACTCTCAGACAGGCACCTTTAGTACCCTTTGAATCCACAAGTCTAGACATGCACTGCATTGATATACCCATAATCCTCCACACTTCTCTGGGAGGAACTCAAAGGTGGAGTTGTCAAGATCCCTCGAGAAAGGAACAGCCCGCTCACCAACCCAGAGTCCACTTGATGGCCCATACAACCGCTCACAGTGCGTGATCTCAGTGGAAAACCAAGAAAACTATACATGCATAGGTCTAGGTAGGGATTGTAATATAGTAGACCCAAAGGCATCATGATCTAGATCTGAGTTTTCAAAAATAAACTCGAGGGATCTCAACCTAGAAGGTTATTAATCTGAAATTCATATAACTAAATGACCCGTGTAGAGTGTGGGATACGATAAATCCACCACTCGGCACGTTCTCTTACCTATTAAATCAAATCACAATAGAGTGAGAGAGTCAAACTAGAAGTGAGTCCTAAATGGACCTGGTAGAAACTCTAATCGTATCCATGTGCCTAGTTGGTGAGCTCCTACTCTATACCTCTGCATCAAAACTAATAACTAACGCCCACTATGATGCATTTACACATCTTAACTAACATACTCAATCATATCAGGCATTCACATCAATCCACATCATGATTTTCTAGGCTACGTTTCAGTTAATTAACAATTCATACTTAATTTACCTAATTAGTTCATTAGCATTTATTTCATATCATTCAAATACGTAAATTCATTTTTATTTACAATAAATATAATTTATTATCTCAATCAATCAAATCCTAGCATGTTGTGCTAATAATTATCCATTTTAAATAATTAGGTTTGAGTTAATTATAACCCATGTTGTCGGGAATCAACAACATTTAGTGTCTATCGCATGGTTCGAGACTTAAAATTTAGCACCCGGTAGCGTCCGAAGTTCGACTATGGATGAATTCGGCGAAAATTCAGTGATGTTCGGCGAATTCCACCAAATCCAGTTTTCCAGCAGTTTTCGGTAGTTTTCTGGCGACTTCTGGTAGTTTTCTGGAGACTTTTCCAGCGATGAGATCAAGGCGGTGGGTCGGAACCAGATTGAGCTCAACACGACTACAGTGATGATGAGGGCAACAGCGGCAACGATGGACTCCAGCGACAGCTGTGGATCGTCGCTTGGCTTGCTCAATTGGCCCTTGGCCTATCTCAATGATGGCGCACAGGGAGGGGAAAAGTGTCTAGGGTCAAAGGGGGTGGCGACAACAGCTGACGGCTGAATCGACATCAGGTGCACGGCTCGAGGGTGCGGTGTCGGGGCATCATGAAGGCCAAGCGGCAGCCAAGATGGTGGGGGACGACACAACGAAGCTTCAGCAGAGTCAATCGGCGTCAATCGACATAGGCGCAGTAGCTGGAGGTGGCGTCAGCGGCAACGATCGGGGCGGCGATCAGGATGAGGAAGGGGAGGAGTCAAGGGAGGGTTTGGGTGGCAATCTCGTGAATAAAAGTTAACTTAAAAATAATAACTAACTCTTAACAAATTCAAAAAATCTTAAAAAATATGGCAAAATACCATATAAATATAATATACTCTATAACATCAAAATAACATATTTTATAACTAATGCGTTATTTTTCCTACAAATAATTTTACAAACAAATACACTCTAATAATTCATTTCTCATCATTTTTTTGACGTTATCATCATATACTCAGGTATAATTGACTCTCATCGTTTATAATGCACAGCTGGCATCTACTCAACAAGTGTATCTTGAAACTTACTCAACTTGACTAACACTTGAACTTACTGGTTTGCTAATGTAAAATTCTAAATCAAGTCACGGGTTTTTCACTAATAATTATGCATAACTTTTCCACCACGTGGTGATACCAAAAATTCCCTCCCCTTTTTTAAGTAAAAAACTCTATACATTAATGTCATAATTCTTGTGATCTTTTTCAAAGCGTGTTAGTCTAGTGTTCACCCAAATCATGTTATCAGACATTTATGCACCAACCACAATCTGATCAAACCCCTACACCCAACCTAAGTTTAACCATATTTATGACCCAGTTACGGTGGTTGCCAAAACTAAGGGAAAAAGATAAGAATAAGAAAGGATAAGGAGAGGCGGATGAGGATTTTTGGCCCAATAGAAGTGAACCAGATATAAGTCTAAAAGCCTTACAAATACCCAATCAAGCGAGGTAAGAGGAAGGGAAAGGATAGATTCTCAGAACTTGTAAGTTGTGAAGGAAACGTGCATGCCTCGCCAAAGTCCGTTCCTTTCTTGGTTCCCGCCTTGTTGCCGCGAGCCCCCGCTAAGCCCATTTTAAGTCGCTACCTAACCGGAGTCAAAGAACCTTGTGGCCGTGAACCGCCGCTGCAGGAGCCGAGAGGAAGAAGTCGCTGCCATCCCCAATTTGTTCTTGTTTCCTAGTCGCTGCCTCCCGTTTGTCTCAACCCAATGATCGTTCGCTGGTGCGAAGATTGCCTCGCCACGGTGTTCTTATCGTAGTTCTGCCCTCACCAGAGCAAGGAGTAGAACCTGCCGTCAGGGTTGATGCTCGCCACCTTGCAGATCACATAGTAGTTTCATTGCTGGAGTTGAAGATCACCGCCTTGTCCAGATTGATGAGTGTTGCCACCTCAGAGCTTTCCCTCGCCGTGGAGCTTTTCCAAGGTTCTACTTGAAGTCCCTTCACAGTGGAAGTGCTGGAGCATTGCCGCGGGAGCGCCGCTGCCACCACCCTACTGCTTGGCCACTGGGAAGCCTTGTCATCATGCTGCCGCACATCGCCTAGCTGCCGCCAAGGAGCCCTCGTGGAGTCATGCTGCCTTGCCGCTTGGAGAAGACGCTGCTAGCCTGAAGTCATATTCCCTCGTGGAGTGATATCCCACCATTGACTCTTCACCGGCTTGATTGCTGCAACAAAAAAGAAGCTTGCTTTCCTGCCGGCCTGCCAAGGAGAGGGGCTTGCCGATCAGTGCTGATGCACCACTGTGTCAACAAACAACAGGAGCTGTACTGCAAAGCCACCGACGTGCCGAAGCCTTGAAGACTTGAAGGAACTTTGGAGTCGACCTTGCCTCATCCCTGCTCGTCACCATCCCGAATCCGTGAAGCATACTGAAGAGAGGTGTTGTTGCCGCAGCCTACTACTGGAGCCTAGCCGACGAGAAGCCCCCTTTGGCAAGCCTTGAAGCTGCCAAGGCTGCCTTGCTGTTACTGTTGAAGATCGATGCATATACTCGCCGATTGCCGTCCAACTTAGTCGCTGAATCTGATTTGGTTATCCCCTAAGCTGTGTTGATCGCATCCGATTTGCTTACCTGTGTCTGCTTTGTGCTTATATTGGGCTCCAGCTATTCTGGTCCACGACTAGCTTGTTGGAAGCCCACCAAGTCCCCCAGCTCAAGGCCCAGGCCCGTCAGAAATGAACCAGGCCACATTGCAGGAAGGCAAACCAACCCGGCCGGTTCAGTTTAATTTGGATTTTAACTCGGATTTTTTTAGAGACTCCTGCACTCCGATTTACGTAAAGTTTAGTGCCTTTTACGTTTTTCAGCATTCGAGACACATTGGTGAGGTTGTTGTAGAGATTTAAAGACTAGAAGAGGACAAACAAAGTCATTACTGAGATTTAAGGACTAGAAGGGCAAGAAAATGGGTATTGAAGTCGAATTTATCAAAGAAGAAATTTTTCAAGGCTGTAAAATCTATTAGTTTGTGTAAATGTAAATTCAAAAAAATAGTGAGTTCACGATTATTAAATCATTGTAGACTAACTTAGCGATTCAAGTTAAATTTTAAAAGAAACCATCCTCGCTCTCGATATTATATTTTTTATTATTTTATTTGTACAATTTTTTTGTGCGAAGAAGATACCTCGATCCCATCAAACCCTCGACCCAACGCAAAACAAGATTGTGGGGAGAAATCCATGCCTATAAGGAATAATAAATAAGAATCTCTTTAAATCGTAAATTTCGAATAATATACCTTTTTCATAAATTTTATTTTTTGTATTTACGCTAATGATATTTTACAGTGATAAAATTAATAATCTTAGCAATTTTGAGAGAGTTACGAGATTGCATGTAGTAAAAATAACAACTAAATCACTAACTTTATCAATTTTATCAATAAAAAACATTATTAGCTCATATTTTGACTAGACTCCAAATTTAAGTTACTGGCCAACACGCTCTTTTCGAAGAAAATTTTGAGGCAAAACCAACACAAATTTGGGTGGACACAATCAGTCCTAATGACTAATTTCAAGCGGCGCCGTATGTTATGGAACCCAAAAAGAAAGCAGTCCATTAAAGCCACAAGACATCATATTGTACTTCGGTAAAAAAGATACCAATATTTGACATTACTATTAATGTAATTTTTTATTAAATAAATTACTCTCAACATAACTAACTCTGCAAACTAGACGACACACTTGGGGACGGAAGTTTGGTCACATCCGCTAACGCAGTTGTGGGTCAGTGAACCCGGTCAGAATTGTGATTATTCCACTTTATTTATGTTTTTTCAAAGCACTCACCTTCTTTTTCACAAAGAATTATTACCACTCACTTGTGGAGAGGATGACCTAAAATATATACTTGTTCCTTGCAGAGTAATTTTGAATAAGCTTTGTTAGTCACTTCTATGGTGAAAATAAATATCATTCATTTCACTTGATTATAATAATTGACCGGGTTGGTCGCGCACAATCACGGAAGGAAATAGTAAACAAATAAAGAATTAGGGTTTATAAAATTTTAAGTAGTATATTGTGTCACCCAGTCCAATCTCATTTTTGTAGTTTATAACTTTTTTTGTCTAAACGGTTTAATCTTTATTCGTACCTTAATTTTGAATTAAAATTTTCAAATTTTCATTTTTTAGAAAATATGGCATTTTAACTAGTATTTAATTAAATATTGATTGTCAAAAATATTCTTAATATCTAATAAAACTTTTTATTTGTAATTTTAAATTCATGTTGAGCTTGGTTCGACCCAATTAATTGAATACATCACATATTAGATATAAACTAGATGTGATGTCGATGCCTATATTAAAGATAGATTATAATTTTAAAGATATACATCAACTATAATTTATTTTATTTTTAATGTACTTTCATTGGCTAATTTTATTACTTTTAATCTTAAGTCAGCATTAAGTTTTCTTTTTATTATTACTAGCCAAGATATTGTGTCATCGTGACTTATACAAAATAAATTTTAATTTTATATAATTAATATATTATTATTATTCAAAAAATTAAGATTAACAAAATTTGAACATGTAACTTTCTATAAGGAATACTTTTATTGTATTTTTTAATTTTATTGTATTTTGATTGATTAATTCTCTTATTTTTAATCTTAAATTAATATTGAATTATTATTTTGTTAATAAGAGTGGATTCCCTATAATAACAAATATAAGATTTACAATATTAATATTCAGTGTTACTGACAAATCCCCAATTAAAAGGCTCGGAAGCAACGCAGAAAGCATGAAAAATAAGAAAACGGAAACATGAAGAAATGTTTAGTCTTACTTGATGGGCTTGCTTTCTTGACTTTGATAAATCAACATATGCCGGCCCCTCGGTCTTACAGTTCCACTTGACTGAGATTGCTCGTTTCTAGAACGTGGACATGGAAGTCTTCTTAAAGATATTGGTTGATTTGGTTCTGTTGATTCTACGAAATCAGGCTCTTTTACGGTTTTGCTCCTCGATTGACTTGGTTCTCCCTCAAAATTACCCCAAACCGGATTACCAAAAGGCTTCTGTGTGTTCATAGATCAGCTGAAGAATCGAAATTATCATGTCAAATTGAAAAATTCACAAATTTGGTATGTCTAATTATTTCTATATGTGCATATGATCATTTATTCATTTACTTTACACACATATACTCGTGTTTACAAATATATAATGTGTATTTTTGTCAAAGATATTTACCTCCACTGTGCTTGCTCACCTTAGTACATTTATTGTATATCCTAACCACTGTAATCTTATTCTTCGTTATTGGCTAAAAACGTAGAAAATAAGTTAAATTCATTTTTTAAAAATAGGTTTATGTCTGATCACAATAAGCATGGTCAGCATAATTAATATTATGTCACCTCAACGTTTTTTTCACATTAGGGCTTTATAATTACCCATTTAATCAAATTAAAATTTTTAAAAAATTTATTGCAGCCGAAGTCCTCATCCCCTTACGAGTGCCCACACTTGAAAAAGAAATAATTAGTCAGCCGGTGTTTCTCAAGTGACCTCATTTTTTGTCATATCACTAATAGGAGTTTGACGAATTGTCATGGCTAATTGTAGTGACAATTGAACCCTTTTCTTGTGGTAAGCCAAAGGTTGTCACAACATAACACCATGGCAATTGTAGGGGTTAAAATCGGGCTAGCCACCGGTTAGGTAGCAATATTTAGCCACAGTTGAACACCATGACAAACCCATGGGTATATGGTCCTAGTTTAAGCCATGGCCTAGCCACCACATGTCGTGGTTCAACTTCGCCACGGTAGCGGGTGGCTAAGCTGTGGTCGATTTAGCCACCCCCTTACGGTGGCTACATCGTGGTTAAGTTTAGCCACCGCATATCGTGACAAATCCGTGGCTTTATGAGCCATGGGTGAGTGACAACTGGTGTCTTCTTAATTCATTTGCCACCGCTTGCCGTGACAAAGCTACGGCGATTCCTTGGCAAAATCAAACAACAATTTTTTTTCCATACACTCTAATAACATGCTAATAAACATATCAAAACAATTCATAAACATCTCAACCAATATCTAAACAGGGCAAAATCATATCGAGTTGGCTATACAAACATCACATATCATCATAACACTATACCACGTGATACCAAACGATACAAAAAATGATATAACCAAGTCTACGGTGACATAAGTGACGACTGTCAAAATAACAGTACCAACATATAAGCCGAAACATAGTACAACCGAAACAACTAGCTAGTCCATCAACGCAAGTGCCCTGAAATGGTTCTACATCACTGATCATGATCTTCCAAGCGCATAGCATCACCATCATCATCATCCTCAACGGGCTCCCCTGGCGACCACCTAAATTGAGTCAAGATTGCCTGAACTAGAGAAGCCTCTCGAGATCTAGCCTCATAATTCCTCCTTTCCACGCAAATACGGCTCTCAGCCACTGCGATCTCAGTAGTAATCTGGTAACGAATTTTCACCAGCTCCACTTGCATCACTGAATGCATGACTGCCTGAATGGAAGCAGGATCAACCGTTGAGGCATGATTTCTGACTTGGGCGGTCATCTCCTCTCAATTGTGTGCTGCCACTGGAGCCCTTCTTCTTGATTTTATGGGGGACCCAAACAAATACTAATTTCATCAACTAATTTATTTATCTTTCTATTTTAAATAAGAATAAAAAATCATAAAATAACAATACATTTAATTTCTTGCTAGTTTAAACAATATATTTCAAAAAATTTTGTTATAAATAAGTGTTTAAAAAACATGTTTGACAATCGGTTTAGGTGGGAGTGTGGGGTCTATATTTGGTCTGGGTGTAGTCTCATTTATATTTTATCATAAAATGTTAAAAATGGATAATTTTTTTATTGAAAATCAATATTTTTACTATGAATTATCGTTTACAGATTTCATAAATTTTTTCTCTCTTTCACTCGGGGATGGGTACTTTTATCCTTGACCCTGGAACATGGAGTCCTCGTTGAATGTCATAAAAGCTGGTTTCTAGTCTGTTTGCGTTAAATGGATAACTTCAAGTCCTGACGCGAGGATACACCCACTCCACGTCAATGATGGCATAATGGACATTGGTGTTCGCTTCTTCCCAATCCTCTACAGTCAACGGCCCGACGGCCCACTTTGCTACTTAAAAAAAGGAAATGTTTAAAAAAATAAAAATAAAATAAATGTCCCCCTTTGTGGAGGTTCCTCGGAAAGGGATGGGCACGAGAGATTTTTAAACGTACAATTTTGTCCTTATCCATGCTTAGGAGGACAGCATACGCTTTTTTAAAAAAATTGGTTGGACAGAATCGGCCCGTTTTCCAAGACAACGGATTCACGTTACTATGTGCTCTTATCGTGGATCCATAATAACCTGGACACAATTATCGAAGGAGTAGAATTTCTTCAAATGTTTATAGTTTGACTATACTTATTTTTGTTTAATTTTCGACCTTTTTGATCAGCTAAGATTAATACTTTCATTCTAAACAATCTTATTCCTCCCACAAAAAACATAAAACAATTTGACATATATACCAAAAATTACAATTTTATAACTTCTAAAACCTCGAGACTTAAATGGTTACTTTGAAATTACACAAAAAAAGTGTAAAATTTGAAGGCCAAAAATTATTTTATATTCGATGTCTTCAAATTTAATAAAAAAGTTTTAGTTTTATTTAAAGTAAATTTATGTAAAAATTTTATAAAATGATATTTTTTAAAAAAATAAAATAAATTGGAAGAAATTTTGAAAGACACGTGCACATGCAAACAAATATTTTATTTTCATCATATTTTCCTATTATCGAAATATAAAATTATGTTTTTTTATCTAAACATATTTTCATCATATCTAAAAATTATGAAATTTTAAAAATTTTCATGTAATTTTATTCATTGAAAATTATAAATAATAAGAAGATTTTAAATAATCAACCTTGTTAAAATAGTATGAATGTAATATGTTTTTAAAAAATTATTACACAATTATTATATTTTATATTTAAATTGATTATTATTACTTTTGAGTGGATCACCTATATTTTGCTCTCTTATATACACAAAAATTCTCCTTTTTTCTTATCTTCTAAAATAAGAGATAAGAAAAAGAGAAAAATTAATTGCATATGGATGTGTGCATAAGTGAATTACTTAAAGTAATCATGATTATTTTATTCTTTCACTTAAATGTAACTATACATAACTTTTTAAAAATTATTAATATCATTTTATATATAAAATATAGAGTAATGATCTCAATTCGTCACTTAGCCCCTTTTTGATCAAGTACACTTATCACTTAGGCCCATTTATTTCAAAAAACTATCACTTAACCATCCTCTAAAATAATACCGTTAGATAAAAACTATTGACTAATAATAGGATAGATTTGGAATGGGTAATGGGTGATGTGGCAAAACTATGTCATAAAATAAAAGTAATTATTTTATAAAATAAAATAGTATTATAAAATAAAATATATGCACTAGAATAAAATATATAATGATTTAATAAAATAAATTATTATTTAATTTAATTTTCCATTGAGTTCTCTTTTTTAATTCATATGTGAAACAAAATATTATCATTCTTTTCACATGTAGGTTAAAAATTAAACTTATAGAAAATTAAATTAAATTAAATATTTAATTATTATATATGTCAATTTTTATTTAAAATAAAAAAATTTATATTTAATTTAATTTTTTTGATATGACATTGCGACATCACCTATTAATTGGTTGCAAAGTTACCAAATCGTCACTTAACAATTTTTGCCTAATGGTGTTAGTTTAGACGGTGATTAAGTGATATTTTTATGAAAAGAGGGAGCCTAGTTGTTCAGTAGACTTGGTGAAGGGAGGGCTAAGTGATGATTTAAGTAATTTTAAGAGTCCTAAGTAATGTTTGCTCTAAAATATATCATGCTTATCTACTTTTAGTAAGTATGACTATTTTAAAGGTCTATTTTATTTGATAAATTATGAGAAAAATTAAAAAAAGATTCAAGGAAGGGAAAAAGAAAAAGAAATCATTTTTCGTATTATTTTCTCTTGTGTATTTGGTTAAGGAAAAAAGTAAATTTGTGAAATACCATTCTCAATTTTTATAATTTTTTAACATTTTTTGTAGGAAAATGAATGTAAAGGAATTTTCTATTATGATGGAAAACTAATTTCCTTTTTTCATATGCTCTAGCAAATTAAACAAACGCAAACACACAATTTCCTTCTACTTCTCCCATTTCAAACATGCCTCTAATTTTCAACCTTTTAAAACTTAAGTAAGCTTTCTTACGTAATTTTACTCTAAATATAACATCACTTTACTCTAAAAAATTACCGTTCTCACTTAAACAAACAGCCCTTTTCTTTTCTTAATAAAAATATGATATTATTATTTTATATCCAATTTTCCCCAAAACGTCGTTTTATAAATCCTTAATTAGGATGTAAGGATTTTACAAACTTAGTGCAAGTCACTGTGTTCACCAGCAGGGCCGTCTCATAATTCCTGTAAAAGCCAAAATCTGTTTAAGTTTCACAAACTTGTGTAAATAAAGTTGGTTTGTTAGGTTTAAAAACCAAAACCTTTACAACACGGACGATCACTATCAGGTCCCGGCACCTATTTCTTCCTTTCCAGCGCCAAACGCCAAGGGGCCGTGCGAATATGAATTCCTCGCGTAGAAGGCAAACCCACTCTGCTCGCCAAAGTCCACGCACATGACAAATTGAGGACGAGCTCAATCACCAGAGCAGAGAGGAGGAGAGAGTACCCAGCATCCTCAGAAAATGAAAATGATCCCCACATCAATACATGCCGTCGTCTTCCTCGTCTACCTCCCCATCCTCGTCCTCTCCCAGACCACCGCCCAGCAAGAGCAAGAGCTGCTCCTCAACATCAAGTCGGCATGGAACGACCCACCAGTTCTCTCCCATTGGAACGCCTCGAGCAGCCATTGTTCTTGGCCTGAGGTCACCTGCGACTCCGGCACCGTCGTCGCGCTCTCCCTTAGAAACTACAACATCACCGACGTCCGCATCCCCCTCCGTATGCAGCCTCGCCAACCTCACTAGGGTCGACCTCTCGTGGAACTACTTCCCCGGCGGCTTCCCGCCCATCCTCGACTGCTCCCAACTCCAGTTCCTCGACCTCTCCCAGAACTTCTTCGTCGGCGCCATCCCAGACGACATCGACCGGCTGTCCAACCTCCGGTACCTCAACCTCTCCGCCAACAACTTCACCGGCGACATTCCGGTCGCCATCGCGCGGCTGGACAAGCTGGTGGATCTCTACCTCCACCAGACCCTCCTCAATGGTTCGCTCCCGGCAGAAATCAGTGACTTGCCGCATTTGGAGAATCTCGGTCTCGCTTTCTTGCATTTCCCGCCGAGGCCCATCCCCTCGGACTTTGGTCGGTTGAAGAAACTCAAGTACTTATGGGTTAGGCAATCTAATTTCATCGGAGAAATTCCGGAAAGTCTGACGAACTTGACAGAGTTGGAGAAGCTCGATCTGACCCAGAACAGATTGGAGGAGGATTCCGGAGGGCTTGTTTAGGTTGAAGAAGCTCAAGTATTTGAGCCTTCCCTTCAACAATCTGTCTGGCGAGATCCCGAATAGGATCGAATCCCTCAACCTCACCGAGCTAGATTTGTCTGGGAACCGATTGACGGGGTCGATCCCGCAAAATTTTGCCAAATTGAACAACTTGGAAGCCTTGTTCCTCTACTTCAACCGTCTCTCCGGCGAAATACCGACAGGTATCGGAAGGCTGCCGGCCTTGTACGACCTCCGACTCTTCAACAACAGCTTGACGGGTGCTCTGCCTCCTGACTTGGGGGCTTATTCCCCTCTCTACAACCTCGAAGTCTCCGCCAACCGTCTATCCGGCCAGCTCCCGGAGAGCCTCTGTCAATCCGGCCAGCTGAGCAGCCTCGTCGTGTTCTCCAACAACATGGCCGGCACCTTGCCGGCGTCGCTGGGCCGCTGCCAGAGCTTGAACACCATCCAGCTCCACAGAAACAAATTCATGGGGCTCTCCCCGAAGGCCTCTTTGTCGTTGGAGAAGCTTGAAACTGTTCTGATCAGTGACAACTCCTTCTCCGGCGAACTACCGGAGCGACTCGGTCCGTCGGTATCCCGGATCCAGATGAACAACAACTGGTTCACCGGGGGGATTCCTCGGAGAATAGACGCGTCAGTGAAGTTGCAGGTGTGGGAGGCCAGCAACAACCAATTATCTGGCGAGATTCCGAGCGGACTCACGGCACTGCCGGAGCTGCAGAGGTTGAATCTTGACGGAAACCAAATTTCGGGAGAGCTGCCGGCGGAGATCGTCTCGTGGGCGACATTGACGATCTTGAATCTGAGCAACAACCAACTCACCGGGGAGATCCCGGCGAAATTGACCGCCCTGCGAAATCTACACACGCTCGACCTGTCGAGGAACCAGCTCTCCGGCAGAATTCCGACGGGGCTGTCGACGATGCGGCTTACAGGGCTCAACCTATCGTCCAACATGCTCTCCGGCGAGATCCCGGAGGACCTACAGACGCCCGCCTACGAAGACAGCTTCCTCGACAACCCGGACCTCTGCGCTGACGACCCCGCCGTCAGCGTCCCCGCCTGCCGCCCCCGCCGTGGCGTCGGTTCCTCCTCCGGCAGCGGGCCGTCGCGGGGAATGGTGGCACTGATCGCCTGCCTTGCCGCCGTCACGGGCGCTGGCGGCGGCCGTCTATGCGCTGTTAGCGGTGAGGTGCGTCCGGCGCACGAGGCGAGCACGGGAGGCGGACACGTGGAAGCTCACGTCGTTCCACAGACTCGACTTCGACAAATCGATCATACTGAGAGGATGGTTCCCGACAACGTCATCGGCAGCGGCGGGTTCGGCAAGGTCTACCGGATCCCGCTCGGGTACCGGTCCGCCGAGGCGGTGGCCGTGAAGAAGATATGGAGCGAGAAGCAGGCGGCGGAGGAGCTCGAGAAGGAGTTCCAAGCGGAGGTGGAGATTCTGGGTCGGATCCGCCACGCCAACATCGTCAAGCTGCTTTGCTGCATATCCAGTGACGATTCCAAACTCCTTGTATACGAATACATGGAAAATGGTAGCTTGGACAAGTGGTTGCACGGCGGGAAGAGGGCCGGGGCGGGGCCGCATGATTGGCCGACGAGGTATGCGATTGCGGAGGGTGCGGCGCAGGGTCTGAGCTACATGCACCATGCCTGCTCCCCTCCCATCATCCACCGTGATGTGAAGTCCAGTAACATTCTCCTCGACTCCGAGCACCGGGCAAAAATTGCAGACTTCGGCTTGGCTCGGATGCTCGCCAGACCAGGACAACCTGATACTATGTCCGCGGTTGCCGGTTCCATCGGCTACATTGCTCCGGGTAAAATTCACTGCTACAAACTTTTAACTCTGTTTTCTTATTTATGAATCCTGTTGTTGGTTAGGGACCCTATGTTTTGACGATAAGGTCATAGCTTCCATTCAGCTAGCTCTCAAATCTTTTCTTCCCCTTGATTAACCCTACCCGACAAATATACGTCTTAAGTTATGGTTTTCATGTACTGTACAGAATACGCATGCACTGCCAAGGTGAGATGAGAAGTCGGATGTGTACAGCTTTGGGGTGGTTCTGCTCGAGGCTGACCACCGGTAGAGAAGCGCACAATGGGGATCAGCAGAGTAGCCTGGTGGAATGGGCATGGCGGCACCTTCAAGAAGACAAGCACATGGAGGAAGCTCTGGATATGGAGATTGTGGAGGCAGCATACTCGTCCAGCATGGAGGCTGCATTCAAGATGGGACTCATGTGCACAAGTACCCTGCCTTCCAATAGGCCTTCAATGCAGGAGGTGCTACACATTTTACAGCAGTACAGCCCAGAGCCAGTGACCAAGGGAGGGAAGAAAGTTTAGTGACGACTTCGATGTGGCTCCCCTCCTACATAGCCCCAACTCTGGTAGCATCAGCAGCAAGGAATTGTCTTCGTCCGATGAGGAAGACAAACGCATATCTTACAAAGTATAGCCAACTTTTAGCATTTAGCGTAGTACATGTGTTGCAAACTTTTTCGTGAGCTTGGGAAGGCTCTTTGGAGAGGAGTATCGTCTCCCTCTCCACCGCTCACACACGCCGATGGCTGCACACAGACAACTACCAAGCTCCCTAGTCGCTAGATTTTTAGTTGATGATTATACATCATTCGAGAATAGTTAGATAAAGATGGCAAAAAAGCTGATGGAATATTGTTCCAATGGCGCCATGAATTATATCCTACATTTATTTGATAATTTTTTTTGTCTTTTAGTTGGTGACTTATATACATCAAAGAGAATAGACAAAGATAAAATTATAAAAAGCTGATGGAATGTTGTTGCGAGGTGCAATGAATTGTGTCATGCATGGGATCTGATAAAAACAATGTATTTTGCAGCAGAGTATAAATACCGTTACTATTACATCATAGTTTACAGTTACATTATATTATAGTTTAATTAATACCTTACGGTTTTGAGAGGGTATTTAATATGCTTGGTTCAATAGGGTCTTAAAAAATGGGGATGCTGGTCCTCACGACCGTTGACCGTTGATGATGTCATGAAGATCAGCGTCCCCATGTGCGTCGGCTTCTGTGGACGCAAGTTCGCTCTCAATTCAACCTGATTTAACTACAACGTAATATTAAAATATATTAATTATTATACATCAATCTTCGTTTACATCTTAATTTTCCATTAAAAGATTATATTAAATATTTGTAATTAGGGTTTGTATTAGTCATATGTTGTTCTCTTATTCCCATTTAAACAACTTTTATATATTTTTTGTTTGGATTTTAATAAGTTTACGAATTATTTATTTGATTTAAAAAAATTATATCTGAGCTTGCATTTGTGGCCACGTTATTTTTTGGCTAACGATATTTTTAGTGATAAAGTTGATAACTTTAATAATTTTAAAAGATTTATTTTTACAACATATAGTAGAAAGGTAATAATAATTTTTAATAAATCACTTAAAATCACTAAATTATCAATTTTATCGTTAAAAATCATCACTGGCTTTTGTTTTCCGTATTTCATAATAGACAATCCTATATGCCATGTCAATAAACCACATTATTTTTCTTTTCTGCATTTTAGAGGAGATATTCTTACTTCATCAATAAACGAGGGTAACACCTCTCTCCACTATACAATCACCGTCCTGCGAAAAACCAACTTGGTTTATTCAATATTAAACCATTGAAATTTAAAATAATTTAAGATCAATTATAATTAAATCCACTAAATTGGTTTTTAAGAAAGTAAAATAATCCGCTATAAGGTTTTAAAGTCAATATTCACGTAAAGAAGTAAAGATGATGATACCCATGAAGAATTAGAGATGGCACTTATTAATTTTGAAATATCAAAACTACTATTAATGGTACTTGATAAGCGTTGACTTGTTCACAACCCATATTGACTATACGCGATTACAACTTCCAATAAAAATCCACAAAATTATCCGGATGTTGTCTGTAATCAACAATTTAATCAAATATAGGGAGTAAAAAATTAGGTGTGTAAACAAGCCAAGCCTGTTCATAAGTATTTTATGTTAGGCTTGATTTGAGCTTGAACTCGTGCTCGTTAATTTTGTATTCGAAAAATACTCAGCTCGAAATAAATGGCTCGTTGAACAACAAATAAAGTTTGAGCTAAGGGTATTCCGTTCAACTTAATTCAAAACTCGATTTCGATGTGTTCAAGCTCGAAAAAATAATCGGCTCGACTCGACTCAACTCGTTAATACTATCGAGGTCATATTGAACTTATAGAGTATTGAAAAGAAAATTTTGATCCTATATAAGTGGAGCATGAGCTAAATACAAATATTCGCTCGGCTAGAGCTCAGCTCGAAAATATAGCGAGCCAAACACAAGCTAAGCACAAACACCATGAATTTTGGACAAGTTCGACTCAAAATATAGTGAGCCAAACACAAACCAAGCCCAAACATCATAAATTTTGGACGAACTCGGCTCGACCCATAATACATCAAAACTCGTCAAACTTTCAAACATGCTTTTTAAAAATCACGTCGAATTCAAAAATAACCCTGCTCAGCTCAACTGGTTTGCACCCCTATAAAAAACCCATTTGGCTGCATGATATCAAGCTATGCAAGATGCTACACCATGCACAGTTGGAATTAGAGTTGTCTAAATTTTATACAACAATTGTCATTAAATAATAAAATAAACAATAATCATATGATGCCTTAAATATAAATTTTAATTTTAAAGATAAACTCTTCATTGAATGAGATAATGGATTATAATAAGAGATAATAATTAGTTTTTTTGTTGTATTTTAATTGGTCAAATTTTCTATTGTTTATCCAAACTTAATTTTTAGTTTTTCATTTATTAATAAACTAGGCAAGGCCCACGCAATGCGCGGGGTATCTCTCTAAATTAAGTTAGTCATAAAAATACAAATTAATATACACCAAAATACAATATAATTATCTTTTCAAATATTCCCGCTAAAATCAAATTCAAAAACTATTCAGAGGATCATGCTCTATTCAGACCCAACAAAATTGACGAGAAGGATATAAACCATTAGTTCTTTTCCCTCACTCCATAAGGTATAAACCCACTTCTATGGTGATAGAAATATTATTTCTACCAGCATAGCACCTCAACAATTAAGAAATTGTGACAAATAATATAAGAGCTATTTCCAAAGTAAATAATCATGCTAACTAATGTGCGGAAGACACATAATAAGGCTATCTCAATACGTGTCCTCTCCAAAACAATAATCACACTAATTTTAACAAAGACAAATATTATAAACTTTTTTGTAAGTATGCCTTAAAAGTAGGAAAAGGATCTCTATAAACATAATGTAATATTCTTGTTTTTAGCCATATCAAAAGAATAAATTATTATCAGCTTAAATTTATTTTCAAATGCTTAATTTTCTCAGGCTCATCGAATTATGTCAAATGCCACTGTCTAGACGGTCTTATACCGAGAATTCTATGCAAGATTATCGACATAGAATTATCTTAATTTAATGAGCACTTCTAAATATTTTATTCTCACTTTTATAGGGCATTGCAATCAGTTTAAAAGGTGGCTTAGTAACTGCATCAATAAATGTCTTGTCATCTATTCCACCATGAGTCGAGACATTTCCCATGAAACTAAAAGGCCCAAAATTTTGTAATTGAACTTAAATCTAAGTATTCTTCCAAAATGTTGATGAGAAATAACAAACGGTGATGAAAGCAGGGCTGCAGCATGCAGGGATGAAGATAAACATAAGAACAACATTTACAACAGTATAAAGAACCCTTAAAATTATATGGTTTACCATAATAAAAACAATAGTCAAGAGAACATTTTAAATGCCAAGCAATATAAAACATTATGGCAAAATATTTCTTAAATATTAATTTATCATATAGAAGAATTAGGGCAGCAAGTCGCTTACCGATTTACCATTTAATCGACCAGTTCTAATTAAATGTAAATATAATGGTTAAATATTTTTTAATCGATTAAAACAAAGGTAAAAAAAGTGGTAAATTTAATTGCATCATTTTTTTGCTATTTTTTTGCCGATTTATCGTTTTATTTTTTTGAAAATAAAAATATAATTAAATTGATCAATGTGAATGAAAAGTATTATATTCACTATATTTAATTAAAATTTTATATTATTATATTCTTTAATAGTTAATTTAATATAAATATATTGTCTAAGTGACACAAATTTATGATTTTAATAAAGATTTTGTGATTATAAAGACTTATTTAGTTTAAATTAAATTTACCAATGGTTAACCATTTAATGTTGATTAAAAATAATCAAAACTCGATAGCGATAGACAATCAGAAGCCGGTAAGCGGTTTAATAACGGTTAATAATCGAGAAATTAATAAATGGCACCGTTCAACGATACAACCATAAAATTAGTAGAGACCTCAATAAAGATATTTTATTCAAAATCTTTTGTTTTCTTGAAATAGTATTATAAACTATTTATTCACGGCATGTGATATCAATTCAACTACGGAAATAATATGGGTGCATGAAGTGGTAGTAACACATGCCTGATAAAAAGAGGATTCAGTTCCTCTAGAGCGATTGAAAAAAAGAAGAAAAACACCAATCATTGCATCCTCTAATAGCCAAAACCAGAAGGCAACTGAACCAATTCAACGATGGACTTCATTGATAAATAAAAGCATCACAATTCAATAGAGTTCATCATTTCCAATAAATTCAGAAATGAAAAGTCAACACAAAAATGCTTTGGAAGAAATAGTTACCCTCGTAATTATCGGAGCCACAGTAGCGCCACCCTCGTCAACCAACGTTTCTCCTTTGCTTCCCAGAACGGAGCAAACTTTCTTGAGGATTACTAAACTACAAAGTTTCCAACAAAAAATTAAATTTCTCATATTAGATGGAAATGATGGTAATTAACAGATTGAATATTGGCATTGGATGGTAAATTCTACTGTAAGAGAGATAAAATTTAAACGTAAAAGAAAAAAGTTTGCAACAAGGTGATGTTGTTGAGAGGTTAAATCATAAAAAAGGAGGGAGAAGACCCTGCTTGGAGATGATTGGGTCAGGGCAGCAGACAGCAGGGTTACACGATGGCCATCTTCTCAGCGGGATGGCTAAAGTGGCAGTGGTGGCTGCACGACCTTTCGAGGTGAGAGGGGCGGATTTGGTTTAAGGAGACGGACATTAAAAGAAAAAGCGGGGGGTGGGTAATGCTTGACGCGGGGGGTGGGACAAGTCCTCGAAGGATACAACTTTCGATGAGCCGGTGGAAGAAAAGGTGCAATGTTGGGGGTAAAGAGACATGCTACCAAAGAACGTACCCTAATAGATTCAACAGAAGCCGGTATGGGCTCAGGAATAAGGGAGTCAGGACGGGCCATAGACAATACAGTTTTACAGGGCTATTAGATGTAGGGGGATGTAGACGAAGAAAATCCCCGCAGGCCTATCATATTGGTTTAGGGCACCCTCTTAGTGATGTTGGGGGTTTGATCACCTGTGAGGTCAGGGTTCGATAGGTGATCGGAGGGACATCATCCAGATCAGAATATTATGACTGCAAGGGTTGCCATTAATGCCAATGATCAAAATCGTAATTTCATGGCCAAAACCATTTCCGTTCCCGTATCCAGGACATCGTTTGAGGCAACGAGGGTGCTCCAATATTCCAAATTGAAGGATGCACTCCTTGCAAACATTTCATATAAAACAGGAATAGTTGAATAAAGTACACACATATATATATATAGCTTCACTGCCAATTTTATTTTAAAAACTCCCCTAACTTTTTAAAGGCCAAAGGCCCACTCAAATGAAAGTGGGATGCAGATTGCAGACTCAATTTTATTCGATTTCTGCTTAAAAGAAAAATGCATTAGCTTGGTAGGATTGGGAGAAAACGGAGAGAGAGACGGGCAGTACTAGAATAAACCGGCCTCGTGGCACCTACTCTTACACACTCAGGATGGAACCATTATGCCACCATTATAACTTAGGAACTCATCCATGGATTGTTTGGAGCTAAAAATGAAAAGGCATCCTCAAGAAGAAAGATAAAAAGTGATAGAGCTACCTTTTTAAAATTTTTTTTTTACCTAAAACGAGGGTAAAGGCACCAAGGACTCATCCCCAACTGTCTCAGGATTCTTCAATCCCAAGGTATTGAGAATGGGAGGCAGCAAGCAGCGCAGCTCCGATACCAGACCCGTCATTGGCATGCTCAATCACAATAGAGTCTGCGACACCTTCGCCCAGTAATTCCGCCAGAGTGCTCTCTAGACATTTGCTGTATTTGGTGTAGTGCTCATAAAGTCCTCCATCCATTGCTATTACAGTTTTTTGCTTCTCTCCATCTCGAATAGTTTCCCTTCCCATCTTCTTCAGGATGCCAAAGACACCAGCTGCAGCAAGACAAGCCCCACGAGTAGCAACAATGTCACAGATTTCAACCACCACTTTGCGAGTTTTTAGAGATGTGCTGTTTATCTGAAACAAAAGAAAATGTCTTCAATACTAGAAAGATTGATCAAGAACTTCAATATGCAGCTTAGAGAAATTTATTTTTTATCCATGGAAAAGATTAATTTAAAGAGACATTTACTTCATTTAAGTAAAAACTTTACCCCCAAGATATCTTTCAATTTGTTACCAACCACCTTCAGATCAGGTGATCTATCATGATGAATTGCAGACATGTCTGGAGTCCTACAATTTTATTGCATGAAGTAAGTTTCTTTATCACTGCAAAAGATTTATCCAGTAAACTAATGATCAATGGTCTCCGAAGTACCAATAGACAAAGATTCATGTCTCGCCTATCCAAAATACAAATAGAGAATAAACAGAAATAAAGAGACAGACAGATATTTATAAATATACATGATATTTTTCCTGAATAAATAACTTTAAAACAAGTA
Source organism: Piper betle (assembly GCA_033002965.1). Classification (NCBI taxonomy): domain Eukaryota; kingdom Viridiplantae; phylum Streptophyta; class Magnoliopsida; order Piperales; family Piperaceae; genus Piper; species Piper betle. The sequence continues at coordinate 53,784 of JAURVB010004399.1, forward strand.
TGAAGCTAACAATAAAATTCATAGCCTCACTATTGACTCCTGGAATAATTAAAAAAAAGCCATTTTGGCCTATGAGTGTGCACAAAAACGAACTCTAAGATCAAGAATATAATTATATACGTTAAAAAATGGACATTTGTATCATCCACAATGAGTTACTTCGAAAAGAATCACCTACAGTTATACAATGTCTTCTAGATTGTTTCATCAAAATTTGCTCAGTCAAAACAAAACATTCACTAGAAGCGCACCTCAATATAAAGGGAATCTTCAGATTCTGAGGAACATCATCCCCAAAAAAGGCAGCCTCCTCAGCCAGCTTACACAATACTCGCCGGACAATATCACCCAAATACATTCCTGATAATAATTTTTCAAAGATCTGACGCACCAAAGACACTGGATCAGATGAAAGGATATTTGGACCAAGAATTTTTTACAGATAAGAAGAAAATGTATAGGTTTTGCCTGTTCCCCAGGGTTGAGAGACTCGGCATCTAATGCATGATCATATTCAGTTATTGGAAGGTGGGAGGACCGAAAGTTACCCCACTCCATGTTTATAACCTAATTTTGAAAAAGAAGTTAAATGAATGCATCTCAATCTTGTTTGCTATACAACACTCATTACAAAATTATTTTTCTAGAAATTACTCCGAATAGTTTTGAGAAAAATGCTAACCATATCTCCTGATTTAGGGAGAAGACCATGCCATTTTGGAATGGCATGTGCCTTCTCAACATAAGCAGCATTCGTTCCAGTACCTAGGATGACAGCAGCTAGGACATCACTACTAAAATACCTGCCTCCTGCTAGTGTCCCAATTGTGTCATTCACCTGCAATTTACAACATCACCTGGTATTTACTTACCATGAAAAGTGTAATGAGCCCAAAGTTCCACAGGTATCACCAGAGAATAAAAATAACAAGAAGTAACCCAATATTCCACTCACAAGAGCAGAGACACGCATATCAACACCTTTTCTTTCCATGGCTTTGGTTAATTCAGTCACCACATCTGCCCCTACCTATCAATAGAATTATAAGAAAGATCTGGTCAGCTACACCGAATTGTAGCTTTCGAAGTTCAATATTGATTAAAAGCATTGCGGACAAAAAATAAGCAATCTATTATTTTGACTAAGCAGATGCAGTTCTCTGTATGCAAGAATCTCCCTGCTTCTACCCCGCTTATGGCCAGTCAGCACTTACAACTCTAGTCAACATTCTTCAACTATTCCATTAGTCAAAATTCTTTTCAAGTTCCAAAATTTCCATAACATCCGTATAAATGTACTAGATATACAAATGGAAATCAAATCATGGTAGTTAGATCGTTGAAAGCACATTTATTTATGTCCTTAACATAGTTAGTTGCCCAATTTGAGATGGCAGGATGGTCCATGACAAGGTAGAAAGAGATCATGTTGCCACTTAAATAACAAAACCTAAGCCCTAGATAAGGATTCATGTTCCTGCCCACACTTTTGGGATGTGGTGGAAGAAATCAACATCTCCTTAACCCATTCAATTTTATAGAAGAAACAAACGTTGTTTTTCCAGTTCATATGTATATTTGAGTAGGTCAGGAACTACATGGTATAAAAAAAAAAATGCACCAACAAATACTGCATGCTTTCATATCATTATCATCATGGGTAAGGATTTAGATAAATACAAGGTTTCAAGATTTTATAATGGAAGCGAACTGCCTACCGCATCTTCAATAGAGAAGCCTTTAGTCCATTTAATAATGGTACCAGAAGATATAGATGTCTGCTTTACTGGAAATGAAAATGTAAAACCAAGCTCCCTTTGTCTTCCAACGGAAAGATGAAAACCTTCACCTTCTGTCCCAACAAACTTGGCCAGCTCCTCTGCTATATAGTCAAAAAGTTTCTGCAAAAATATTAGATGTCAACACCTTATAAATGAAAATATAAAAATCAAACGTCAAGAACCATGCACTTACTTCTGAAGAGCCTGTCATCAAATGTTGGGGAATTGACACCTCAGTAAACTCTTGCTTAAGAACACGCCCCACCTTGCCACCAAGTTGGACACGAAGCACTTCGAAAGTTTGTACCACCAAGGTCTAAAGCATAAAACAATCCTTCTTCGTCCCTATAGATGAATGTTTTCATTAACTTATATGTAATGAAAAAAAAGCTTCAATATAGGCAATAATTGATAAAAATTATTAACCTTACAATTCAAGCATGGTTTAAGCATAGTGGCACATGCTTTGTAGCAATTATACACGCATAAATACAAATGAACAAAACTTGACTCCAAACATAAAGTACAACAACTTTAAAATACAATTTTTCAAGGTAATTGGACTCCATTTGTACCATCATCATATTAATACTTCAACTTCAGAGAAATTTCTATACTTAAACTAGGGAATCTCACAATTGTCACTTACACCCCAAAAATGTATGATTATAACCAAATATATAGTATAAACTTTAAGTTTAAAGGCCAAGACGGCATCTTTGAAATTAACTCGGAGGGAAGGACTGAAGTAAACTCAACGGAGGGTATTCTATATGCTTCTATAGCTTTGCTGGCGGATCCTCTGCCTTATGAACAAGAAACATTTCAATTAACCGATGAAAAGTGGACAATAACGCACAAGACACAATACCAAAGTCACACGAAATGAGTAGGACCCACTTTTGAGCCCAGATCTAATCAGCCGCTAAAAAACATATATTAATGCATTAAAAGCAGATATAATTAATTGAACCAGTAGCAACTAAACAAAGGAATTTCCATGTTTCAGCCATCAAAAAGAACCCATCTTGTATCTTGTGCAAATCAAAGAAAACACATTTTTTTGAATCATTTCAAATTAAATACCAGCATATCAAAATAATCACACGAGCAAGCACTAGACAACTACCGAATATTAATTAATCCACCGATACAAAACAGATGATCTTGAGCTTGACTCAACCCAAAAGCCAAAAAAAACTAATCATACCCGGTGGGCAGATTATCAACAAAGCTGATGAGCATCTTGAGCTTGCTCCCACCCTCGGAGGCCAACCCCGCGTGCATCTCCACCGTCATGGCGTCGGCCACCTGCCGCAGCTTCGCGACCGGGGTGGCGCACTTCTCCTCCAGCTCCCTCAGAATCGCCATGGCCCGCGCCCACCGCCTGGAGCTGCGCATGCGGTGGCGCACGATGAGCGCCGCCACGGCGCAGGCCGTCGCCGCGCACACCACCGCCGCGCACACCGCAACCTTGCCCATGCCTCGCGATCGAACCCAGCCAAAAAATAACAAAACAAATCGACAGAGATCGATCGGCTCAACTCAACAACATTCACAGGGGCAACAACACGATTCGGATCATATCATCATCTATAATGAATATGATACATGATACATATAAAAATATATGTCATTGACTGATGGGTATAATAAAAGAGTGGGAAAAGGGTATACAGTTGGGGAAAGAAGAAGAAGCCAGAAAAGGGAAATCCCCCGGTGACCGTAGCTGAGCAGCGCTGATATTTAGGATCTTCTTTTCCCACTTGACGGACCCATCACCTCTTCTTTCTCTCTCCCTGAAAAAATAAATGATGAATAATTAAATGAACACATCTGACAGAGTGATCAGGATCTACCCTTGTCCACGCTAAGCCATACAGTGGATCACCCTATCAATTTTACCCAATATTAAAATTAACGTTTTTCAATTGTGAACATAGCTTTTCATTATGGTAAGGCGAAATTACGATTAAGAGGGTGACATTAGGTTGTATATGTAATTTAAGGGTGATTTGTATGTAATTTCAACCTCAAGAGTGTCTTTTATTATTATGATGATGATATAAATGCCCCTCGTGTTCTGGATTGGTTGGGGAGTTTTAAGAGGGAACTAAAATTGGGTTTGGTCTAGTTGAAGAATTAATGGGCGAAGAGTCGGCAGTAGGTTGTCAGAGTTTCTCTTCTTTCCTAATTGCCGCGCTTGGATGACCTCATCTTCCACGACGAAGCTCTCGCCGCCGACGTCTTCCCCTTCCATTATCTAATCCCCTTGGGAGTTCTCATTCAACTCCGAATCCGTCGTCGTGGAGCAAACATGCCGCAGTACAAACATGCCTTCAACGAGGATGCCTCCAAGGATGGCCAATTGGCCGATAGTCTTCTATTTCATAATGTTTAACTAGTTAAATTTAGGGTTCCTGGTGTGGCATTGATGACGGGGAGCGGCGCTTATTTTCATACAGTTTTGGCTTTTGAGTTCAAATCATTCTTGTTCTTTGCTTGGAGCTTGTAATGCGTTTACGGCAACTTGCTGCAGACTCTCTTTATATTCTCCTTGAATAAAATGGTCTTCGGCGGCAACAATGGCCGCAGCGCCAACCGCGATCCAGTTGTAGACTGTGACACGAAGCAGCGCTTTATGATTGAGTTTGTTGTCGTGGGAGAAGATGATAAAGAGCATGAGTAGAGGAATGGAAGCTTGTTACAAGCAAGCTCTTCTTCTTTGTCTTCCTACATCTTTGTTGGCAACTGAGACAGAGTTGCAGTCTTTCTAGATTCCTTTTGTACGTCTAAGCAAGAAGATTTGATTTTTTTATCTCATTCGTGAAGATTGATTTTTTTGTTTTTTTTTTGCAATGACGAAACTCATTTGTTGAAAAAAAATAAAAAAAACCTCTGTCTATGAACTTCCATATAGACTGGTTAACAAGATTTACATAGCAATAACTAAAGTTTCTTACATCGGATTTTTTACTTCTATGCAACTCCGGTGGTGCATTTGATGGGTGGGATGCAATTATTATCGGTGTGAAGCAATAGTATCGCCTGCAATTGGGTTATATGCAATATGCATGGTTGTGTATAAGAAAATGGCAATGGAACTCGAGTCAAGGATGGTAAATATACAGTAAATATGAGTCCCGCCAATTAACGGTCCCAGTTCATTCTTTAGGTAGAGTTTTATAATATTTATGTGCTAAAGGTGAGGGTGTAAATTTATTTTAAGAGAATTGAAGGTGAAAAGTGTTCCTTTAGGAAAATTAAGTGGAGTATTCTAAAAATAGTACAACTATTTATTTCTACCGGGATGGAAGCTATACATTCGGACTTCATAGTGAGACAAAAAATATACAGATTAAGATTTAAATATTTAATTTAAGTTTCTATGAGATAATTCCGAATTTGTAATTGAATTAATTTAAAAAATAATTCTAGATACGTAATTAAATTTCTAGCTCAAGTAGGCTTGTACATAAGTTGGTTTTAACAATATTTTCCAAAATATTATAATTCTTAAACCTAAACATTGCATAGGAGTCGTAATAGACTTTGTATTCGTTGTGTAATACACAGCCCAATAAATTTAAATAAAGACTTTCAAAATATATGTAAAATTCTAACTAAAAAGATTTGAATTCAAACTCAATTAGGTTTATACTTGATTAAAATATGCTAATTTTTTACTTAACTAAAATATAACATTTTTTTATAGAATCATGACATAATATTATTATAATTGAATTCCAATTTAATTAATATATAGATTTATCCAAATCAGCTTACAAAACAACATAATTGAATTTTAACTCAAGTTGGATTGTATTTTAAATTGAAAAAAATGTATGAAACTCAATTAAAGTGAATTATTTGAGTATGATTAATTTGAATTCTAAGAAGTGGATGAATATTCATAATTAGAGTATAATGATTTTTTAAAACATTATAATCAAAATAAAGGAGTTCTTCAAATGAATAGAATGCTCCATACAGCGTGTGTGTGAACATTTAAATAAATAAATATAATTTAAAAATATTAACTTGATTAGAAAATATCTACGTATTAAAAAAATGCTATAGTATAAAAAATATTTAATTAAACTATATGTAAAATTTATTGTGATACATATTAATAAAAAAATACTATCAGATTTGATGGCAGGTCGGCGCATAATATCAAAAGAACAGGATGGTAATTACTTATAATAGCCAATTTATTAAAGATAAAGTACAAAACTATAATACATCAAGTATAATATAAATGAATTCAATTAAATTTAAGTATAATTTCGATTTAATGTGGTATATATTAGTAAATAATAGTTTCGGATTTGGTAGTGGGTCGAAATATAATATAACAAGAAGGTGATAATTAATTATAATTAACTTATAAAATTAAAGATAATTAAAAAAGATGATATTTATTTAACAGTATAATTAATATAAAAATATATATACAATTTCGGGCAACGTGCGGGTGGTGTACACCCTCATTGTTCATAAACATGTCCAATAAAAAAAGACCAATCTAGTGATTCTCAGCACTAGAATCTATTGTAATAATTTGTTTACGTTGTGCTCAAACATGTATGTAAATTGGTGATTTATATTTAGATCTTTTAAAAAAAGTTTAACTTTTTTTCTTATAACATAACCAATGCATTCGTACTTTTTTTACAAGTTCATCAATTCACATTTAACTGTTTTATGAGTAAATCAATTTCATGCCACTTAACTACTGTAAATCGATGTAGTTTTAATTTCATTGTTACAAGTCAATAGATTTGCATGTACAGGTAAGGAGATGCATAAGTGGTTTTGTCATAATTCAATCAACTTTTTTCTTTATTATATGTATATATATTAATGCAATTGTATTGATTAAACTTTATATCTTGACCTAAAATAATAAAGTAACTGGAAACAAAAAATAATTATCATTGATTCTTCAATATTGATAACACCGAATAAATCAATGTAGCATTTTGTCGATGTGCATAAACCATCCACCAAATATCCTATCTTTGTTACAAAAATACTAAAAAATAAAAACGAAAGCAAAAACAAAAATACTAACATATTGTTGAACTTGCCGAGCCATTGGACACTCTCCATCGTAGTCTTGCGACTTATGTGGAACACTTCTATTCGATGAGTACCGCATTTATGCTATTAAGCAGTTTGTGTTTTTCATATTTTGTTGTAAGTTGGTTGCATTTTAGATACAATTTTAATTAATTCTTAGTCCAATACGTAAACAAAAAATTGATGTTTAAATAACATAAATACGTATGCATTGGTTTATGCATAATACCGTTATATATAAACTAATTTTGACATGAAACTCAATTTAAGCAATACTTATTAGGAAATGGCTGTTGGATTTTGAACGTATAGATACAAGTATATAATTGTATTATATGCTATTAATAAGGTTTGGTCTAAATTAAATTAATCTATTAAAGTTAAGGTTAATGTGCCATTAATATTTAAGATAAATATGTAGAGATACAATATATTTAAGATGAGTATGGATAAATATGAGTAGATATTGTTTTCGTAATTTTTAATTTATGATGGGTTAAATTGAAATTATGAAAGATAAGGATAAATACGGTTATGGTCCCGAATTCGCACCGTAGTTTTTCTTTTCTGGTATCCCATCATCCAGGAACTCTGGCTTTGGAGAACTGGTGTAGAATTTGGATGATCAAAATCTAAAGAAGTGAAGAATCGTTTTGCTATTATGGATTTAGGTATGCTTCCTTAATTAAATTTTATTTTCTTGATAATTTAATCTGAAGAAAGGTTTTATTGATGATGGTTTTATCATCTATATAATTTGGTTAAAGTTAAAGTTTTTATTCAACAAGTGGTATCAGAGCTTCTTCATATTAGATCATTGAGAATTAATTTGATTTGTATTTTTTTAATGAGTTAATCATCCACTTTGGTATCTTATTGAACAAAAGAGTGATATTGTTTATTCATTAATCAAATAATTTCGATCTTTGGGAAGTATTCTTTTATTCATCACTTCTGTTTACGAGAATAAATTAATATGGTCTTCTACCCATTGGGAATAACCTAAAATTTTGTATTGTCAGCAGGTAAAGAAATTATAAGATTGTATATGGGATATTTGTTCTCAAATCAATGTCTTCTTTTGGGAAAATATCAAATGAAGACAATAAAGTTACAAAAGGTTATAATTTTAGAAATTTCAAATGAAGATATTTTTATAACCTTTTTCAGTTTTATGTTATTTGGGATTATTAAATTCAAAATTATGGTTCAATTATAATTAATATTTTTAAATTTATTAAGGACTTAATATGCTGCCAAAGTAGCCTCTTTTGTAGAAATTAATTTATTTTAAAATATTAAGACAGTTTCGGGTATATGATTCATGTGAATATTAATTGGCCCAAAGGAAGGTTAATATTTGATAAAATTATATATTCATTTGCAATAATAAATATGCAATAATTATCAAGTTTCCATATAGATAATAAATCGGCCCAAATGAAGGTTTATTATTTGACAGGATTTATTATCTATATTTGATTATTACATTAAGAGTATCACTTACAAATTAATATTTCTGTCCAAAGACTAAATATTAATGTTGTGCTAGGTATCTGCCGATGAGATTAACTATTGTTTGAATTATTAATCTTATTATGGGCATGCTGTTTTGTTCTATGGATTCAGTTAATCAATTTGTTTATGTGATTTCTGCCAACATCAATTCAATTCTTATGCTTAAAGATAATTTTAAGGATTGGAAAGAGAACATGATAATCTTTTCGGCTGCATGGATCTTGACCATGCATTAAGGACTGAACAACCATCTTCTCTTACGGATAAAAGTTCCATTAAGGAAAACGGGACATTGAAAAGTGGGAACGTTCAAATCATATGAGTCTTATGATTATGAAGCGTGGGATTCTAGAAACCTTCAGGGGGATGTGTCTGAAAAGGTTACTACAGCCAGTGAGTTTCTTAAAGAAATTGAAAAGCATTTTGTAAAAAACGCTAAGGCTGAAACAAGTACGCTTTTGTCAAATTTGATTTCAATGAAGTTTAAAGGCAAAACAAGCATAAGAGAGTACATCTTAGAGATGTCAGATATTGCATCAAAACTAAAAGCACTAAGGTTAGAGCTATCTGAAGATTTGCTCGTGTATTTAGTTTTAATTTCTCTTCCGACACAATTCAGTTAATTCAAGGTCAGTTACAACTGTCAAAGGGACAAATGGACTCTTAATGAGCTCATTTCTTATTGTGTGCAAGAAGAAGCAGGTTGAAGCAAGAACAGGCTAAAAGTACTCACTTGGCTAGTACCTATCAAGACAAAATTAAGAAAAAATTAGCCTTCTTGCTATTTTTCTTTTGTGGTAAACCTTGACATATGAAGAAGGAATGCACTAGGTATCACACTTGGTGTGTAAATAAAGGTTTATTTCGTAATTTTGTTTGTTCTGAGGTTAATTTAGTTTCAATACCAATACACACTTGGTGGCTAGATTCGGGTAATACTACTCACATAAGTGTGTCAATACTAGGGTTGCCTGAGTTGCCGAAAGCCAAATGATGCCGAAAGATTCATCTATGTGGGTGATGGCAACTCAGTTATAGTTGAGGCAATAGAATTTTTAGATTATTGTTAAAGACAGGATATTATTTGGATTTGAAAGAGACATATGTAGTGTAACACCCCAATCCGATTTACTCTCAACCCGGACCAGAACTGTTACAAAGGATCGAACTACTCGTAAACCGATTAAGTTGGCTGACCCAAAACCTAAACGGCTACGACATAACCCTCTCGACGTCTCAAGATGGAGCACGCCGCTAATGCGCAAACAATATATGAATGAGATGCAAAACCCTAACAGGATACTACGTGAATGTCATGATAATCACCGCACACCAAAATAATTAAAATAGCAATAAAATTCATAAAACCTAGAATAAAACGGACAGAGCCTCCCCTAAAAGTGCAATAAGGGGACGACCTGTTAAAATACGACACAATATAGTATATATATAAAACAATAATTTATGTCGTAACAGACTTCAAATCATCCAAACATACTGTAATTGGGTCTAGCCCACCTACAATCTCATACTCAGCTCATTTGATTCCTTTTCATTTCAACATAGCACATCATTAGAGCATTTCTCAAAACATTTCCACGCATTTCTAAAACATACAAGCCTCACAAACACATGCAAAAGTCGGCGTCGACACCAGGTGTATGTGTGCAATACAAGCGCTACTCCTTCGGCTACAACATCATAACGACATGCTTTATAACTAACAACCCACCCAAATTCCCTGTAACACATCCTAACGCGATATAAGACCTAAAATTAATTTTACGATCCACTATATGTAAAAATAAAAAAATAACTGGCATACTTTTATATATTTTAATAACTCATTTTTTTTTGTTGTATTCGTGATATTATCATCATATAGTTGGGTACATATGACCCTCATGGCTCATACACGCGACTGGCATCGGCTCAGTACACATATTCTAAAACATACTCGACTCGAACCGACGTATGAACCGATCAGTTCATAAGCATAAAACCCTAACTCAAATTGCGGTTTTTATATTATGTTTATAATGTGATATACTTTTTTTCGAAGATGGATCATACAAGTTCATTATTAAATGTAAATCAACAAAGTGGATGCGAAAAAGATAGCAAAAATTCAATTGCTAAAAAAAGAGAATCTATGGACAATACATTATCAAAAAAGAGAAAAATAATATATGGTGTATGCGCTTATTTTGATAGATAATAATAGAAGAATGAAATATTTTATATTTATCGTTATTGTGAGAAGAAGTTCGAAGAATTGAAAGTTATGAAACTACTTATTTATAGAAGTATATTGAAATGAAATATCTTAATTTTAAAATAAAGAGGATATAAAATATGAGTAATTAACATTTGTATATTTTTTTCATGTAAGTGAGCTAGATGAATACAATTATTAGAATATTTTATCTATATAATATTGGACTATATTTTGATGCCAATGATTATTTTAAAATTTTTATATATTAATTATCTTTTGTTTGACTTTAAAAATTGAGAAAATGTTAATTAAATTGTAAGTGGTTTGATATGATTATTAATTTAAATGTATAGTTCTAAATTCATAAATATAAGAGTGACTTTATCCTTTTTATATATATGTCATTTTTAGATATTTAAGATATTAAATATCAATTTTATATATAAACTTAATTAATTTTATTGTATATTTATATTTTAAAATTTTTATAAACTATAATATTAGTCTTATAAATGTTGAAGATAATATATTATTGATATAAAAATTGGACACTCGGTCAGTTGTTCAGTCGAACAAAAAAATGTCCATGTTTGATTTGTTTTAATTCTGGTCAAATTTGGTTAGACATATTTCGAACGTCCGGATGGACGGATAAATTACGCATGTCGGCGTCCACCCTTATATTCCACTATTAAATCATAATTTTCTCAAAAAAAATCTAAGTAATAGATTATAGGGGCATTTCCGGTTTTTACACTGAAATCCTTTAAGCCAAAGAAATTTTGCTCGATCCTGGAGTATTTACAAGCTGGCACCTGATTTTCCCGCTTTCTGACCCTGCGGCCGCCGGTGGACCATCTCCGGCACTGTGCTCTTGCCATCATTCCCCTCTTTCTCAGCGTTAGCCACCACCACTGCTGTCCAGCGCTTCTGTTTTTGGGGGAGTTGCTCCAGCAACCGCATCTGTGATTCGGCCGAGGAGGTACTCCCCTCTGGTCCCCATGATTGTGTTAGGTATTCATCTCACCTAAATTTTTTCTTGCTTAAGGTGATTGTGATGATAAATTGGTGTTGTTAATTTGGTGCATATTAGATGTTAAATGTTATTAGTTATTTCTTGTCTTTGTGAGGATTTAATCAAGATGCTGCTAAAGTATGTGATGAATTTTTATGTGATCAAATGGTTGAAAAATATGATCTTGATGCCTTAACTCTTGTACATTTTGTCTTAGATTATTTTTTGTATGTTTTACAGGAAGAGTTATTAATGTTGGTGACCGATATAATTTTGTGCTTGTAGTATGAGTCCTGAGGATTTCTATTTTGTATTCATGATACTTGTGATGAAATGGCTCTTTGGTTGTATTGTTTTTGTTGAGAGCTTTTTGAGTGTCTGAGATGCATTTATGCTCAAAGCAATGTTTAAGATAAGTGGAAACTCCTTGAAATAGAGTATAATGACGGTACTACAAAAATATTTTCAGAAAATAAAAAAAGATGAAACAAAGAATTTTATGTGGAAACCCCTAAAATGAGAGTTAACCTACTGGCGACATTCGGAGTATAAATCCACTATAATAAAGGATTATGAAAAGGTTGTATTTATAAGATATACTCAAATCACACCCTCACAAACAACCAATCTCTGAAAAAAGAAATAAAACCTTAATATTTAGAAACACCTTAAAGGATTTTCTGAAGAAGAAAATGAGATAAATTGAACTGGTTGGTTGCTATGTTCTTTCATTGAAATGAACTGAGCTATATATAGAAATTTCCAGCCATACTGGTAAAGAAGAAAGTCCATACACGTTTCTAAATTTAGATACATGTTGTTGAATTCTTGAGTTGGTAGCCAAAATCTTTACTGTCAATAACAAAATTACTATTCGTGTGTTTCCTTTTCTTACTACCCACCATATGAACTTTAGGAAAATTGAGGCATTTGTTATCGACATCCTCATTTCTTTCTCAAAGCAAATAGTGAGAAACTATGTAAGTACTATTACAAATAATATTGTTATGTGACTTCACAAATCTCTACCTTGGCTCAATTTGATAAAAGTTCATTGGATTTGTAAAAAATACTCGGGTGTCACCAAATAAGCCTCCCTAAGGGCACTAGCTGCAATCAACACCAAACAATGCTTGAACTTGTATAAAGGAACTGGCTTAGTCAGCATATCTGCAGGATTATGAGCTGTAGAAATTTTCTTCACAACAATTTCACCTCTAGCTACAATCTTTCGATTGAAGTGATGCTTAACATCAATGTGCTTGGTTCTTTCATGATACATCGGTTCTTGGACAAGTGAATAACATTTTTAGTGTCATAAAATATAGTAGTAACTTCCTGTAATAAACCAAGATCATTATTTAAACCTTTGAGCCAAACGACTTCATTGATGCTTTCTGTAGCTGAAATATATTCTATTTCAGTGGTTGATTAAGCAACAATAAACTGTAATCTTGCTTTCCAACTAATTGTAAAATTACAGAGAGCCAACAACATTGTTATGTTTAGCTATGTTTTTGTCAAATATTAAACCAGCATTTGCAGTAGCCTTTACATAAAGCAATCGATTTCATTGTTTTCCAATGTTCGTTTCCTGGATTAGTCATTTAACGATTGACAACACTAACAACATGTGAAAGATCGGGTCTAGTGCATATTATAGCGAACATGATTCTCCCAATTGTGCTAGAATATGGTACATGGGACTTGTATTCAATATCTTCACTTGTCTTTGGTGAAAGATCAATAGACAGTTTAAATTGCGTCGCAATATGAGTATTGACCAGTTTGTAATTCTTAATATTGAATCGCTGCAAAATTTTCTCAATATAATTGTTTTGATTGAGAAATAATTTACCCGCACTTTGATCTTTTTGGATCTCCATTCCAAGAATTTTCTTTGTGCACCCAAATCTTTCATCTAAGCCCACTTTTGAGCAAGGCTATAAATCATTAGTTGCAGATTTGTTATGAAAACATATCATCCACGTATAAAAGTTGCTAAATAAAAGACCCATCATAAAGCTTTTTGTGATAAACACAAGTATCATTTTGACTTATGAAATAATCATGTCTAACCATAAAAGAGATCAAACCTTTTATTCCATTGCCTTGGAGACAGCTTAAGTCCGTACAAGGACTTTTCAAAAAGACAAACATAGTCGTCGAGTTTTTGCATGTAAATTTCTTCTTTGAGTTCACCATGTAGAAAAGTTGTTTTAACATCAAGTTGTTCCAATTTGAAGTCATATAAAGCAACTAAAGCAAGTAACAAGCGAATGGAAGTATGCCTAACAGCAGGAGAAAATAACTTCTTTAAAGTCAATACGTTCTCTTTGTGTAGCCTTTTGCTACTAAGCGTGTGCTTTGTACCTTGGATCTTAAACACCAGGGATGCTTTTTCTTCTTATAAACCCATTTACCACCTACAATTTTCTATCCTTTAGGCCGTTTGACAAATTATCAAGTTTTATTTTTCTGGAGAGATTCAATTTCTTCATGCATGGAAATAATCCATTTGTTGGAGTCTACATGAGAAAGATCTTTGGAATAAGTCAATGGTTTACCACTAACATTTGTCTCTTTTGCAACAGATAGTGCATAGGCAACAAGATTGGCTTCATTGTATCTATGTGGTGGTCTGATTTCTCTCATTGGTCTATCCCTGACAATACTGTACTGATTACCTTGAAGAACTTGTAGAGGTTCAATGCCCATTGAATTAGTCTTATTTGTACCTGGACAAATCATGTTGACTTGGAGCATTAAGTTCTAGCTCCCACCTTTTCATCATCACTATCAGCAATACCTCTACCATCAAGTGAAGAAGAGGAAAGCTCCTTTGGATGGAGCATAAATGACTCATCAAACGTAAAATCTCTACAAATAATAAATTTGGGTAATTTTAGATTAGGACACCATAATTTGGATCCATTCACCCCAGATGCATAACTAAGAAAAATGCACTTTCGGCACGTGGTTCCAATTTACTAGTATTGACATATGCATATGCAGGATATCCAAAAATTCTCAAGTTAGAGTAATTATCAAGGTTTGCTGACTACTTTTCATGTGGAGTCTTAGAGTCAAGTGATGCGTGTGGAGAGTGGTTGATTATATAGCACACCGTTTAGGTTGCTTCCGCCCAAAATTCCTTACCTAGTCCAACATTGAAGAGCATTGAATTTTCTCCAAAATAGTTTTGTTTATCTGTTCTGCTACGTCATTTTGATGAGGCGTGCCAACAACTATGTGGTGTTTGACAATCCCTTAAATTTGACATTACTTGTTAGAGCGGGATTCACAAAACCTCAAACCATTATCTGTCTTGAGCGTCTTGACTTTCTTGCCTATCTAGTTTTCAATCATTATTTTTCATGTCGTAAAAAGTTTAAAAGGCATCATTTTTATGCTTTATAAAATAAACCCAGATATATCTCAAATAGTCATCAATAAAAGTAAGTATATAATTTGCTCCACCTTTTGAAACAACATGGGAATGTCCCCAAAGGTCAGAATGGATATAATCAATAGTACCTTTGGTTTTGTGAATACCTGAGCTAAAGCTTACTCTCTTTTGCTTTCCAAAAATGCAATATTCACAAAAATCAACTTTGGTTCACATAAAAGACTTTTACTTACTTAATACTGTTATTCCACGATCACTCATATGTCCAAGCCTCATGACCATAGTTGGTAACGTCCGAGTTTGATAGGGATGACGAAGAAACTGCTACGGTACTTGTAACAGTAACACTTTGCAAAACATATTGGTTACCGGATCTGTTAGACTTCATTAAAATAATGACACCTTTCGATATCTTGATAACTCCACCTTAAGCTAAATTCTTCAACCCATTTTCTTCAAGAGTGCCCAATGAAATGAGATTCTTTTTCAAATCTAGGATATGCCTAAAATTGAAGAGGGTTCTAACGCCACCATCGCGAACTTGATTTTCATTGTTCCTTTACTAGTAACTTTGCATTGTGCATCGTTGCCCATCATCACAACTCCACCTTCAACCGATTCATAGGTGGAAACCCAACCCTATGGGAACACATGTGATAGGAACAATGAGAATTAAGAATCCATTCAAATTTAAGTCTATTCTTAGTATTAGTAACGAGAAGGAGAATAACATTCGGATTATTCTCTACAATTGTAGCTTCTGTAGGTTCATCAAGCTTATTATGATTGTTATTGTCATTGTTTTTCTTATTTTTCAACTTATAACAATCATCGATGATATGACCACCCCTCTTTTTGCAATAATAGTAGGATTTATCATTATTCCTGCCTTTTGATGTTGATTTGAACCTATTTTTGTTACTATTAGATCCTTTTTTAAATGATCTTCCTCCTAACAGTAAGTCCTTCAGTTCAATCGCTCGAACTTGGAGGTACTGTTTATCATACTTCTCTTTAAAGAGCAAGTGAGATTTGACATTTTTAAAGGATAGGGTCTCATTATTGCTATAAAGCATGATTTCTTTGAAATGTCTATAAGGAGAGAGAGAACATAACAGTAAGACGACCTTATCTTCATCATCGATTTTTATGTCCAAGTTTTCTAAATCAATGAGAACAATTTTAAACTGATCAAGATGAGACTGAATAGACTTACCTTCTTTGCAACGTAAAGGGATGCTTCACTTTAAATGGAGCTTGTTTGCAAGACTTTTGGTCATATAAAGTGACTCCAACTAGGACCCTAAGGTCAGCTGACACCTTCTCATGGATGACCTTAGGTAAAACCTCTCTAGATAAA